>MU173013.1:132496-156838 GCA_016695475.1 Suillus decipiens
TCGGATCGTCGGATCCTCGTACCTTCGGATCGTCGGATCGTCGGATCCTCATACCTTCGGATCGTCGGATCGTCGGATCCTCGTACCTTCGGATCATCGGATCCTCGTACCTTCGGATCATCAGATCCTCGTACCTTCGGATCCTCGGATCCTCGTACCTTCGGATCGTCAGATCCTCGTACCTTCAGATCATCGGATCCTCGTACCTTCGGACCTTCGGACCCTTGGTCCTATGGTCCTACAGTCCAGTCCTATTCTATCCTGTCCTAGAGTTCGTCCGGACTACATCTGGACTTCACCAGAACTCTCCCTAGGGCTTCATCCGAAATTAAAGGGCAATACTCGGGTAAGGGGCACAGCGCATGAGCTGAGGCCAAAGCCCTTTATGATCCAATAACCCTCCGAGCACGTCTCTAACACCACCTCAGAACTTCCAGTCCTCAGCAAATTGATTGATTATGTCTTCTACATCTTATGCCTCTGACTCTGATATCACCCCTACCAATCATCCCTCATTTGTCACTCCAGTACCCCTCACTCATCAGTACACTATCACCAACCTTGAAGACCCCAGCCAAGAGAACTACCATAATGTTGTCACCGATATCCAGAATACCTCCCTCATCATCTCTGCCCTCCTCTGTGAGGGACATGCCATCAAAATCGACAACTGGCTCCACTGAAGCCATAATCATGTCCCCCAGCTCATCATCAACCTCATCCACACCACCTCCCTATTGGGTAGACTCGCTGCTGACATTAAAGATAATCATGTCTGGTGTGATGGTCAAACCATGGCTGACCGCCAAACAACTCATCTTACCACTCACATCACATCCTGAGGCACCTAACAGCGAACCCAACCCAACCTGTGCACCCAATACCGAAGCCAATGACTATACTTGCGGACCCAACACATACCCAATATCTTGTCTCCCATATGTCCAGTCCAGTCTTATCTAGCCCCACTGGTGCATAGTTATTCATATTTCCTTTACTGAACAAGTGCACACAGCATTATTATGTGTATTCCCACAAAGCCATAGTACCTCATGGCCTATTACATAGAACATCAGACCCGATAGCTCGCTATTAGATTCACCTATATCACTCCGGACATTCACGTAGATAGTTAAATAGCACTAGTAGACCTGTAATCTGCACCCAATGCTCATGCAGTAGTAGAGGGGTACATCCCCAAAGCTTAGGGTCACTGTCTCTACCTTTATCTATCCTCTCTGAAATTACAAAAAGCTTTACCATCCAAGACAACTGTCACCCCTTTTTCTATACTGTCACTTCTAATTCACACACAACCTAGCGATTCTCCACCCATACTAGTTATACCTGTAGCGGCCGACCCTTGGACCTGATATTCCCATGCATTGGTCATTGCATTTTGCCCTTGGACTTGCTATTTTACCTTTGGACTAGTGATCTCTCTGTATTTACTAACTATTGAACTTTCACCAGATTGAGATCCCTATGGGTCGAATGCTGTCCTCTAGGCTATAGCAGCTAGGTAGTACTGACCCAATTTTCTCTGCCACCTAGCAGAGTTGTTGTTGTTTCACCGGCAATGCCTTTACCACATCAAAAGATCCATTCAGCACTATGGTGTGCTGTTGCTTCCTGATACTTTTAAGAGTGATGTTGAAGAAGTTATCCATATCATATCCAAACATTGGGCAGGCATTGCATGCCCTCCCTCTCCACACCACATTGAGCAAATGCATACATCGCTTACCACCTCTTACTCAACACCTCATCCTCATGTTGATGCCATTACTGGCTTATTATCTAGCATCAAGGAGGCATCCACCTTCATCGTAAAAGACCTTCATCTCCATGTAGCAGGACACCCAACTACTCAAAAAACTCTAAAAAAAAATAGCTACGACCTCTCTCCCATCATATGCCAAAAAGACGCACCCAGATTGGGTCTGCAATGCCACCCTAGCAGCACAACTCACATTGTTAAAGATCCATCCCCTCATGACCATCCCTTCCGACAAAGAACTCACATCCACCACTCATATCCTCGAAGAAACCAATTTCATATGCACTGAAGAGCACCTGGCAGCACTCTATACCGCATTCACTGAAACCCATGAAGAAATAGTTGCTGCCAGGACTGTTACCAACATATTTGACATTCATGAGGATCTCCCTACTGCAACCCTCACTGACCCTGCCGCATCAGGACAAATTCCCATAGAAGCCTTTGGTCACACCTCCCCCTCGTCACCTAACAAACTAATCACTACCACCAAAACCCATGCCTCACTATTATCACCACCCCCTTTTCAGAGATCCCTTCCAGATGACTGACTTTCTCAAAACCGAAAACATCATCGCGGTGTGGCATCGGGCAAGGGAAGAGCAAGATCTGCTAGCCCTAGACCAATTCCTATCCCTTCCCCACTCCATCAGTCTCACTCCAATCATGACAAGAACATGAAGTGCTGATTCTGTCATGACTATGGTCATCGTCAATCCACCTGTCCACAGTATAAGTGCTGCATTTGTGAGAAATTCCAGCCTGGGCATCTCACACTGTACTGCCCTCAATTTCATGGAACTCCACCATTCACTCTTATGTACAAAGATGATGGATTCTACAAAGCACTTTGCATTTGGGAGACGTACCTTGACTCGGTCCACTCCGCCATCCCACAGGTTGATAAAAAGCAGAGAGACGAGCTTAGACGTAAAGGTATGGAAGAAGCTGCATATATGATGTGCCATACTGGTGGGGATGATGATGAAGACAACTTTGAATTCTCTGACAACCCCATCTACTACCATAATCAAGATGATTAAAGTCGGTGACTTTATCCATAAAATGGGGGTAATGTTACAATCATTGTACGCCCCTCTATTTTCCTTTCCTATGCCCTCCTTTCTCCTTTGCTTACTTCATCATATCCTTGTATATTACTTTCGCCCATGGTCACTTGACCGTACGTTCATATGTGACTCATCCCGACTCGGCCCGCTTATGACTCATTCTGACTCCCTATGACATCATACATGCAACACATTGTACTTTAGCTGCCTTCCTTCTTTGGTTACACAGCCTGTTTACATCCTATGAGCTTGCCCTAAAGTCTTCTTCCACTTTAGTATATAAATGCTCATAGATACACTGTATTTCCTCATTCTAATCTTACTGGGTTTTACCTGGACCCTTCCTTCACTAAGGACCCCCAATCCTTAGTCATCTAAGATCATATCTAAGCTTAGCACACCTAAGTCTTAGTCTAAAGCAAACTTACTTGCCTTGACCCAGCTAGTTCCTGACACAGTTGTTGATTCCAGCACTGATAAGTGCCATACAATCCTAGGGGTTCTTTGTGAATTTCTATGATATTTGGATATGCGTCAGCTCAATTGAATCAGGCTTGGATTGGATGCACCTTGAAATCAATAGTACTAATGAACTGCCTCTGGATGTTATGCCATTTCAAATTGAATGCACAGTCACACTGGTTCTGCCAGTTGAGAGAAGTGTAGGAGGGGTAAAGCAGCCCCCAATAAATAGCTGCCTGGCTTGGAGCCTCATGTAGAGAGAGTGAGAGCCACCTCTGATCAACATTACATGCAAAAACCTAGTGAGAGCAGCCTCTGACCAATGTTACACCATGACATAAAACCTAGTAGAGAGCTGCCCCCAATCAAAGCTACACATGAAAACCTGAGGTAACAAGTGTCAACTTATATGAACCTGGGCACCTTGAATGAGCTCACCATTTGAACTGCCTCCATGAGCGACACCCCTTGAAACCAGTGCCATGCACTAAAATTTCATGGAGCCCTCTGAGTCTGAGGCTCAACTCTTTTTCCTTACACTTTGACCTTAAACATTCCTTCCAACATTCCTCATTAGCTTGTTGTCCTTTCAATCTATACTATACAATGTCCACACCTCTTCAATCTCATGGTGAGTGACGAGTCCACATTGTAAAGACTACCACCTATGCTAGTATATGTCAAAGTCTGCCTAGCTGCTATACTTGCAGAGCAAGAACATTTGATCCAAGGGGTTGCCAGTGGATATACTCTGTCAAATGCTAATGTAAGACGCGTGATACTGCTATTTGAAGTTGCTGAAGGTAGCAGTAGCAATGCCACTGATAGTGCTGCAAATGTTGTGGATGCTTACACTAAAGCATGCTGAGTATGATGGATACCAATGATGCCAATGATACTGATGGTACTGTGAGGAGCACTAACAATGAGCGTGGTGATAGCATATACTGATGACTATGATAGCACTATATGCCAAGGGACAGCCAAGAGCGATGGTAAGATAACAATGATACTGATGCCTTAGTGATGGTAACAGTGATAGCGATGAGTATAGCAGTGATACCACTAATAGTGATGATGATAGCAGGATGGCAAAGACCATCAAAGAACTCTTAGAGATAATGGATTTCAAAGAAGATGTATTTCAAATAGTAATAGTGGTAGCGGTATGGGGATCCTGTTAAATGAGTGATACGATATAAGATATAATGAATGAATACTCTAGCACATGAGTAGTACACCAAAGGTAGATAGTGACTTCTCCTACTGCTGTATGGTAGAAGGGGAGTGTAGTACGGAGGAGAAGTTAGCAGTCTTTTATCATACATCATAAGTATGCAGAATCAATAGGCAAGAGTAGTAGCGAGTATGTGAAACTTAGCCATAGTGATATGTAATAGTGCTGCATGTGCTGCAGCATGTATTCTACATGTAATAAGGCTTGCTGTGGGATTAGCAGCAGTAGATGGGAATAAACTATACACCAAATGGAACTAGTTGGCATGGCATAGGCATTTGATGGGCATTGGCTCATGGAATGTGGCTCGGTACTGTGGTATGGTAGTCTGGCAAGGGTGTGGTATCCTTGGTAACTGTATATATCAATAGTGTTAGGGTTAGGGGTGGTTGAGCTATGTGGTATAGGGGCTAGACAATAATGGAAATAGACCTATGCAAGGCCAGCACCAGCTGGATTGTCACAGCATATTCACCATCAGCATAGGCTCACTGGGTGTCCATAGAGCTGCAAAATGCAAAGAAAAAGGCTATGGAAAATGCAGGTAAGCATGCAAGTCTTCACAGAAAAATTGATACTCACCTCCAACTTGAGTATGGATGCCTCCTAAGTCAGCAAGGAAAGTCACTCATCAACTTGAAGTGTCTCCAGACCCACCACTGTCAGCTGTTGCCAAGCCTAAACAAGTCAAAGCAAAAAAGATCAGCATCGGTGATCTTGGTTTGAAGCTATATAAGACAACTACTCGCCTTGAATCAGTTAATGTGCCACACACAAAAGCAGATACGACCACTTGTAGCAACAAAAGTTTACTACCTTCGAAACTGAGTGAGTCACAAAGAGTCTATAATGAAACATAGACATCAGTACTAACCTTAGTGGCCCATGATAGAGCACAAACATACTGCCAGTGTTACAGAAGATGAGGAGGAGGATGGCGATGAATCTAATGGCAGTGCGGACTTGGAACCTCAAGGTTAGTCATGATGGTGATGGCGCAACTTACTCACATGACACGTGACAGCCGTTTATCGTTGTCCTAGCAAACTCTGTTGCACATATGCCATGTGTGATGTCTCTGCGTTATTCGAGTCTGACGAAGATCAGGAGGAGGAAAATGGTAATACTTCCAATGCTGACCATGAGGAGAGTGAGGGCAAGCCTGAGGATCCTGAGTCAACCGCCATGATGCTGTCAGACGAGGTGAGTGATAGGCTACTTCAATGTCAGCTGTACTCACTGCAGTGATGGCATGTCTCAAGGTCCCTTCACTTGTCGGCAACATTAAAGTCAACTTGAAGTCCAAGCAAGTTGAATCTCATGGTAAAACCCAGTCCGCCCGTGATGGCAAACAAGCTGCAGAGGTGAGTATATATATTGAACCTCACTCAGGCTGCATACTAGAATTGACACAATCTTTAGATTCCAACCTGGCATGATTTCAACAACACGGAGTCCAATGATGGAACCACTACTGCTTGTGGTGAGTCCTCTGAGCCTTACTCTAGCGACGTCAAAGGTGCTCCGAAACCCAACTCTGCACCAACTCGGTTGGTTCAGACAATTGCTGCTCTCATTCGAACGGAGAAGGGACACGTCAAATTACTTGATCAAAATAACGAGACTCAGCGAGTAGTGCGGGATGTGATTATTGGTGCCAAAGGTTATATTATATTTGTTGATGCTTATCCTGAGCTAGTCGACAAAAACCAAGTCGCGCTGCAGTCTCTACGAACTGTGGCTGGGAATCGTGGTGTACACGCCATTAAAGAATGTCTTCCAACCGATGCGCAGTATGCCACTCACCTCGCTAGTTTGGTAAGCCCTTTGCACATCTCAATTTTTCTTATGTTTTAACTATCTTTCATTACTTGAGGTGGAGCCACGCATACCATTATTGCGTCGTGACCTGAAAGTGGCCGCATGCACCAACATCGATACTTACTTTCGGCTCAGCAATAATGTGGTCAAGGCGAAGAAATTGATGGAGCAGCATGCATATATATATGCATTGAAGTTTGATGTAAGTAAATTTGTCCTTCGGTCTTCGCTACTAGCCTCTGACTGACATTCTTCACTGTCAACAGTTGAACGACGATGCTTCACCCATAGGCAAAAAACCGTACCAGGGTGACCTGCTTATCTTTCTCATATATGAGGCAGTCTTCAGTGGCGCGAAGTCTATCGGCATCAAGTTCATTGAACGCTTTGCTGAACTGGCGAACAACAAGGGCAATCGTCCTGAATGCCCCATTCCGTTACTCGCACTTGTGGCAACAGCGGTACCATCCTTTCCACCAATCTTTGTGCTATATTGATTCGTTTTAAAGGTCTATGCAGCCCTTTTCTGGAAGACGCTCGGCTCACCAGGGAAGTTTAACTTTACAGGGAATCAATTCAGCAAGACATACGTGTTTCATGTCAAATTCCTCGAGGACTTGAAGCGGGATGCACCGGGAAGGTTTCATTGCATGATGGCTGATATTTACGAAGCTGTACAGTAAGTTTTACAATTAGTCTTTTTTGCTCGTAACACCATCTAATGTGCGTGATTCGCTAGGCTACGTTCGAAATATATTCTCTGAATTTCTCGATATTGCCTTTGAATTCATGATAATTATCCTTTATATACAAGGGAGTAAAAAAGTCTTTCTAAACTAACTAATCATTCTAAAGCCCATAATTTGAGATAATTCGAGAGGATTACCGAGAATTATCATAGTTTAGAGTAATTTCCTGGGGGAGGGTTTTCCTGATGGTGTTAACAGTATGAGTGGAAATATCCAAGAGACTTCCAACTGCCAGTGCCAAACAAACGATGAGCTGAAGAAGTGTAACTCGCAGAACGAGTCACGGACATTTACGGGCCAGCAAACTCTTCCCATGATCACCAGGATCTAGGGAGGTATAACAATGCATCTACGTTCGAATCTCAGGTACTGCTACCCCGGGATACAACATCGGGCAGTTTGACGCGCGCGCACCTTGTTCGTACATGGACAGTCCCCTGAGCCAGTCAGGGGAGGAAGCGAGTAAGTTCTAAGTTCTACCATGCTGTGAATTCACAATGTCATGTAGCAGTTCGTGGCAAATAATGTTACGGATTATAAGGCCCTCACAGTTGGATATACATTCGCATTCGTCGCGTCAATGTAACAAGCGCTCCACGGGTACAATGTTGCAGCGTCGTATGGATGGCACCTGCACCAAGAACATCACGAGCCTATCTTTTCTTACTCCTGCGCTACTCAAGAACACGCATCGTACCCTCGCATAATCCTCATCGTAGATATCTTCCCAATGCTAGATAAATCAGCGCACTGCTAATTCCATCAGTATGAAACGTTACTGCCACCATGTTTCCCTTCCCAGCAAGTTTACAGGTCTAATCCCGTGTCTCATATTGTAAGCGGGGCCATACCTGCAATCAAACGTACTGGTGCTCATGCTGTCAGAAATAGCAGAAATAACCACTCTACTGGGCGCTGAGCGTGTTGCGCAGGTTAACTGCTTGGTGATTATCGCTTGGCGCTTCCCGCGTTTCACGATCACGACGAATAAGTCCTGCTAGAGCAGTACCGCTACGTTTCCTCTCGATGCTGATACCACATCTTCAGGATAGTTCTGCATCATACACCTAAGCTCCGCTTCTGAAACCCTCGTCCGAAATTCGATAGCGCAAGGGACATTTGGTATCACCGCATTCATGAACCCCATGTCATCCTGCGGCTTCGTGTGATCCAGACTGAGCTCGAAGGCCCAAAGAATAAGAAGCGAATTGATGAATACCGATCTATAACATTTCAGATGAATGGGAAATCATGTACATGGAAAGAACTTTAACCTGTTCGCAACATGTAGACCTGGGCATACACTGAGAGGAATGACAATCACAGAAAGTATATCACAGAAGACAGTGCTTACCGCCGACCAAATCCATACACAAGGAATGTAAGATCGTCCCTCAGGCGACCTTGGTCGTCAATCCAACGCTGAGGCTTGAATGCCTCAGGCTCGGGATAAATATCTGGATCTCGAGAGATGGCCCTGGGGCAGTTACAGTTTTATATGTCATATCTTAAAGGACATCGACTTACCAGTGGTTGCCGACTACCGTAGTTCCAGCGGGGATGCAATAGTTTTCCTATCGGCACATTATCCTGCGGACCACAAATCATTCAGAGAGCACTTGCACAAATAACATCCTCAGTCGTTCGGTGAGGCACGCCTGCGGGGTGAATTGTATAAGCTTGATGTGAAGGACAGACCAATGAGAGACCCACCTTCAGCAGCCAACGGTCTCCATCTCAAAGCCTCAGATATAAAGGCCTCAAGACGAGGAAGAGATGGTTTGTCGGCAAAGGTCGGCGCTTTGGCAGAGAAATCGTTCAATTGAAATCACTACCATGCTAAATCAAACTACCTCGCTCCCTTCCGATGATTGCATCAATCTCGGCCTGTACTCTAGCTTGCTCTTCAGGGAAACGTGCGGCCGCCATCAATACCGTGCATATTGCCGTAGCAGTCTAACCCCTCATCTTAGTGTATACAAACGGGAAAAGGAAGACGCCTTACTGTTTGTGATCCAGCTCCAAAAAGCACACCAGCGAGGTACGCCATCTCGTTCTCCGTCAAGCCATAGAGATGCCCATTTTCTAAAATGTATTTTGAAAATGATGGGCCAATGTCTTCGTTGCTCTGCTATGGAACAACTCAGACATCATGTTAAGATAGGCCTGGCAATGCGTACTATCTGCTGTCTCACGCGATTCAGCTTGCCTGTGAAGAGTCGCATTGTCCTCCTGAACCCGTCCCTTAATTCTGGTGCATACCAGGGAAGATATTTAAGCCACGGTATGGAGTCCAGCAAGTAATAGCGATGGCGCAGGATTGGACGGTATATCCTTGCGATATGGCGAAACTCTTTGATCTCGGGGTCAGTTTCCGACATCGGCGTGATCTTTCCATACGTAAGTTTCATGATCGTCGTTGCAGCACAACTTCCAAAAACCTGTAAGTGACACACTCACACGTAGGGAACCACTTACGATGAGACGTGGTGCTGAAAGTTGTGTGGATCGTTAAGGATATTGAGGATTACGTTCTTAGCCTGGGACATCTGCAAAGGCTGATACGCCTCAGCTGATTTGGGCTGGAGATGCGTGTGGAGTGCTCTGCACCACATCGAAAAGTAAGTTGAGGAGAGTGTGAGCCTTTACAGTATCACGGCAACAAACCTGCGCATTCGACGGAGCCTGTCCCCAGTGTGTGTCAAAAGGAGGTCTAGTCCGTAAGTAAGAATCTCTCCAGCAACAAGGCGAGGTCGATCAGCTAGGATTCTGCCCTGCTTCTCCATTATATCCATCGCGGCCTGCCACGAAGTGTTGAATATGAAGCTGACAACGTATAATCAACGTTGAAGGGACTAACTTTGTATCGACCGATAATCACGATGGTCTGGATTCCTGAGCGAATAGTAATCAGAGGGCCATACTCGTCGATCCACCGTGCTATAGTGAAAGATGCGCTGATCAGAGATGGGTAAAATCAGGTTGCGAAACCAAAGAGGCCGATGTGAAACTTCACTTCTGGGGCGGTAGGAAGTGTCCCTGAAGTCGCCATGTAGGAGGAGAAGGAGGCAGGCAGGATTTACGACGGTAAGCACATATAATCACTCCTATAGCCCCAACGCAAGTTGTAGCACCGAGAACGAGCAGCGTGTTGCCAGGGATGAGCAGGTCAGGTAGCTGTAGCATGAGGGATTGGAAGAGTGGAAGGAGATAGGACGGTCCTCATCCAAAGTGCATTCAAGTTATTTAAAGCGCCCCGTGCTAACCCATAGAGATGGGCGGGCATTTGTCATACTCCATATCGCATTAATAAAAGGAAATGCGGGAACCGTGCAAAATTCTGGATGATGATCAGCTTGCTTATTTGATAGTCTTCATATTGTGCATTGGCTATGAGCATCAACTTTGACCGTACAGGGTCAGTGAATCAAGTATGATAATGATGGTGGTGATAAGCGCTCAGTAGTTTGGAGGTATGGCGCAGTTTGCATTGTAGCTACGCTACTCCTTCAAACTATTGAGCTTGGCAGGGCCAGGTAGGCTCAGTGTTAAAAGTTAAAATCAACGTTTTAGGAAGTACATATCTCTAAGTCATCGAACTTACTAACTTATGTACAACCAACAAGAACATGTATCCGAATGTGTGTGTGCTGCGTGCGCTCTAGGTTGATGATATGAGTCGCGTGTCATCTCTGTGAATCAGATGTTATGAGTGGCCTATGTTAAAAGCGGGGATGCTGAGCAGATTCCCAGGGTAACGTGATGACTGGATGTACAAAATTAAAGTTGTGAACTCCGAAGTGAAGTTCCACAATACCAAATTCGTCACGCAATCTTCCACCACCACCACCAGAATGCCCATCACATCCCCAACACTCATTCCCCGCCCTCCAATCATCCCCCTCGTCCTCCCGCGCGCACCCCAAGTAAACCCAACCCCACTCCCCAAACTCGATCGTTACCCCGGGCGCATGGACACCCGACGCGACCTCCAACGCGAAATCGACGACCTCTCAGACGAAGAAAACGAACTCGAAGATGCCGTACGTACCCGCTCTTACGCTCATTCCTGACCCCAGCAGTCCACGCGTGATTCTGAACGCTGTTTCAAAATAGAACTTGGTGATAAGGAATCGAGGATTTCAGTGGCTCGTTCCTATTGGGCGGCATACGACGCAGTTGGAGGAGAAGAATGAGGTGTGTGGGTTTTTGCCGAGTTTGTTGGACTGTCTTTGATGCTTTTGTAGGCAGAAGACGATTCTGAAGGCTCTGATACGGGCCAATCTGGTGGTGGCCCTTCGATTAACGAGGACGGCGAGGAGAACGACGATTCAGGAGCCGATCTGGATGCGAGCATGGAAGATATGGACGAGGAGGGTGAGGCGGGTACAGCGAGTGAAGCAGAGGATGCGAACGACATGACGGATGATTTTGAAGAGAGGTCAAGCGATGCTTGATACTCCACACATCAAGTCAGGGCAGGGCAGAGAAAGACGATAAAATTATAGGTGGTATCGATAATCTTGGTACGTGCGCATGCGAGATCTACATTGACAGATATACATAATCCACAAATAAGTTAGACCCTTATCGCTCATCTCCACTTCCCAACGACGCCGAAGTTGAACCATCGCGAAATCGTCGTCATAAAGGTCAACTACCGCAAGATCAAATCGAACCACCACGAACTCAGTTTCAAGGGACTACCCCTGAAAATCTGTGGCAGACAACGTCCCGCGCATATGTCTTCTCCTAGGGCCAGCCATAACAAGTGGCCGTACCCATAATCGGACGTGACCCGCTTTTGACGCTGTTATGAGCGCGCGCGGCAGGAAGGCGAGGGATGTGAGGAGGTCGGAGTCGAGTTGTTTTACCTACCATGTCTTATGCATCAGTCAATTGAATTCACAATGGGCAGGAAAATGAAAAGAGACAATCCAAGAGAAACTGAAGAGGAAAGGAAGACTGACCAATACAGGTTGTACAGTCGACACCTCATTCCTCGAAGGCGCAGGATGATATCGCGGGGCAGATAATTGGAGTGTCGATCCAGTACCGCGTCGGTAAGCAAGCGAAATGCTAGATGACATCGATATACGTGGGTGGTGTGCTGCAAGGAGTTTGGGACGGTGAAGAGCGCCAGAGGAAAAGTCCCACTGTCGGTATTTGGATGAGTTGAATGATCAGATGATAGAAATGAACGCACGAGAATGAGCTTGTTGTCTTCTCCTACGCTACCGAAACGGTACGTCCGCCCATCGCAGCGGGATTCGTCAAAAGCGACAGATGAGACGAATGAGGAGTGCCCTTGACATCGTGCGACAACTCGTTGTTCCCAAGGGGAGAAAATGGTGAGGAGGTCGTCTTGGCCACCGGTCTGGTTGAGGGTAGACAATCAAAGATATTCATTGGATTGTGAACGTGGAGTGAAACGCACAAGGATGAAGCGCCCGTCAGGAGACCATGCGACGCAGGTCAGAGAACCGAAATAGGATGCATAACAGTCTACCAGCCTGAATTAAAGATTAAATCCTGTTCAACAAGCGGAGGAGACAACATACTGCTCTGCAAGGGGATCGATCACCCTCAGACACCCATCCTCTGAGATGGCAGCTACATATTTATTATCAGGGGAGAACACAAAGTCTAGCCACAATGAGCCCCCAACGCAAGTATTGACAAGGCTTCACTGACCGACAACACCACGCCGACACAGGCGCCAATGGCTTACAGGGTTCTTCGCCACCACGCCCTTCTCTCCTCTCCCGGTTGCTTCTGGATGCCACGGCGGAGGTGTGACAAACATGGTTGACAGGGGATCCCATTCACCACTTACGGGAGATACATGGTGTGCGTTGATAGTTATATTAGGGGTATTTGTGAGTCCATTTGGCATGCTGGCAGTGAACAATCCGTCTTCGCGTTCTTTGTCGTAGACGATTATGGTTCCGTCTGCATGGGAGACGAGAAAGAGGGTTTGGGAGGAAGGGACCCAACGGACGGCTGTGCATACGGAAGAGGAGATGGTGCCCTTAGATTTGGGTGTCAGATGCATTTAGAGTAGAAGTGGGATTGACTACCTGTTTGTTAAGGCGGCAGTAGCGACTTGACATTGGGTCTAGTTGATTGTTGTGAGTAAATGAATAGGGCGTGAGATGAGGTGCATACCAAACCATATGAGGTCACCTGTGTTGAATCCTAGGATAACATCTAGTCTTTCTGAGGATGCAGTTAGAGGGTTCACGTCGTGACAAGTTGGGTGCGCAGAGAAGCTAATCCTTGTTAGTGGTTCCTAGTAGAATGATGGAGCGTTTTGCGCAGCCAAGGACTAGTTGACGCACCTTGGCTTTGGCGCCTACCTCGATCCACAAGAATGCCTTGCCAGTATTATAGAACAAGAATGTGACCTCTCCCTGCTTTGCTGCAAGTGTCTTGCTGAGACCTTCGGCGCTTTGGAGACGTGTGATGAATGTGGAGGATGTGGTGCGCATGTTGTGTTTTGGGCGTGATATGTGTGGTTTCTTTTTACCTGCTGAGATGGAAGGGTGGGAGAAGAGCTTGTACTGCTGGTGTTCTGCTAAGATATCTGGAGTAGCCGCTACATCTGGAGATGAAAAGCTGTCTTCTGGGGTATCGCTGGATGACATGCTCCGTTCCTCCAGTAACAGGCGCTCCTTTACCACAGCCTCCTTGTCCTTGTCCTTATCCTTTTCCTTGTCCTTTTTAAGATCCTTTGTTAGATTTGCACCAAGAAATTGAGCGAGACTCGGGGACGCTGGTTGCTTTGGTGGAAAGCGAACTGTGACAGATGAAAGGCGGGTCTGGTAGATGAGTTGGGGTACCGTAGAAGAATGAATGGGGAGTTGGGGAGGTTTATGTTCTTCGGTGACAGAGTAGACGCCCTCAGGAGCCACGAATGCGCTATCACTCTCCATGGATCCTGATGAGAAGGTTCGTTACAGCAAAGCTTAAGCTTAGCCTACATTGGGTATGGCCTTGAGAATTAAAGTTCCTACGTACGTGTCTTTCCGGCATCGCCTCATCATCAAGTCTAATAGCTGCTAGTGCATAATAGTACGCTAGTGGAACAATACACGATAAAGACTACACTACTACAGAGTATCTGATCAGAGATTGTCCTTGTAGGATGTCAAACCAATGTTGGACCACCGAAGACTCTTGGTTCAAGTTAATAAGATCCCAGAGGTTAAAGTAATGTGCTGCTGCACTGCAACGGGTCTAGGTCCGATGGAAAATATGACTCCATTTGGTATCAAACTCAGTCTTAATGGATCATTAGAACTTTCGGCCCCCCACCGGCTAACTAAGTAGTACAATGCTAACATTGTCAACTTGTTAGCCTGCTTTACCGTAATCTACGGATCTTGTTTTCTCTCTAACGCCCATCCCCAATGCTCACTCGTCGTCTGCGGTCTACACTTCCTCTATTCGTAAGTCTCTCTTTCAACATCCAAGTCCGTCACCGTGTCACTCATTCAAAATAAGTCCCGTCGATGGCAGACCACGGCGAGCAACAATGTCATCGAACCCCCATCTGCAGGCGGTCACTCTTCATCGGTCGCATCTTCTCAGCTTCTCCGCATCACACGAGAATCTGCTCTCAGAACACCAGGTATATCATGGCAAGACGAAGAATCTGATCATAACATCGTTGGCGGCCGTGAGACACGCAAAATGAACCTCTACCAAGCTGTCCGGGATGCACTCAGGTAACCCTTTTTCTCTTCCCCGTGTGCCAACTCAGAACGTGTGTTGATGGCATCAGTATTGCACTTTCAAAGGATGACAGTGCCGTCATATTTGGTGAGGACATAGCATTTGGCGGGGTATTCAGGTGTACAATGGTATCCATTACCGCGTTTTCATACTTCATTTATCCTCACGGATCAAATAGGGCTTAGCAGAAGAATTTGGTATGTTTAAATCATACACCACGTCGCATGCATCACCAATCATGCCGCAGGTCGCGAACGCGTCTTCAATACTCCGTTGACAGAGCAAGGCATTGCAGGCTTTGGAATTGGCCTCGCGTCTATGGGGCATACTGCAATTGCCGAAATTCAGTTCTCTGACTATATATTTCCCGCATTTGATCAGGTTCATTTCACTTGATCCGAATCTTAAATTTCAAGATTGACCTTCAGCTTAGCTCGTGAACGAAGCTGCAAAGTTTCGATACCGTTCAGGTGGACACTTCTCTATTGGCGGACTAACCGTGCGTACACCGACAATGGCTGTGGGTCATGGCGGGCTATACCATTCACAGAGCCCTGAAGGGTTCTTCATGGGCGCGTCTGGTCTCAAGGTATCTCCTATCACATCATACTGCTGATTCTACAACGAAATATCTAATTATCCATCACTAGGTCGTAATCCCCCGCTCCCCAATCCAATGCAAAGGCCTCCTCCTTTCAGCCATCCGCGATCCCAACCCAGTCATATTCATGGAACCGAAGGTCCTCTATCGTTCAGCAGGTACGTTCCTCCTCCTTACCTCCCTGTATACATTACATGTACTAATTCTACCCATAGTCGAACAAGTCCCAATCGACGACTTTGCCCTCCCCCTTTCCCGCGCCGAAATCCTTATCCCAGGATCCGACTTAACACTCCTGACATGGGGCACCCCCGTCTACCACTGTGAATCTGCCCTCCGTTTCCTCAAGTCCCCACCACCATCACTGGCACCACTAATCCCTTCCTCCCTTCGCAGCGCCAAAGTTGAACTCATCGATTTGCGAACGATATTGCCATGGGACATAGAAACAGTCGTAGAGAGCGTGCGTAGGACAAAGAGGCTCGTGATCGTACACGAGGCAGGTATGACAGGTGGCGTCGGGGGAGAAATTGCTGCCGAAGTTGGAAAGAGGGCTTTTTTGAGGTTGGAGGCGCCTGTGAGGAGGATTACGGGGTGGGAGTGAGTGTTGTTTTTTTTTATCCTTTATCTATTCTCCGTTCTGATGACGTTCATCTTCCTTGTTATAGCGTCCCGGCTGGGTTGCAGTTTGAGAAGTTTAATATGCCGGACGCAGTTAGGATTTTGGATGGTATTATGGAGACGCTCAGTTACTAATCTAGTTAGTGCTTTGCGCTGTTACTCAAGCTGGTTTTGCGTCCATGCTGTAGCATTAGCAAATGTATATTTAATTAGCATGTATACCCTGGATAAGTGTAATACAGACATCTTGGGGTGCGGGAGACGTTGAATGCTTCCATAAGAGCGGTAGGAGTTTCGCGGATGGCAAGTCACCAATCATTTTGTTGCCACCATTCAACAAAAGGACATTCGTAATAAGTGTGCAGGCTATTAGAGTTCGAACAATCTAAGTCTATAAATACTGCCCGTAATACGAAAATGCAAGTTCTCAGTGTCACTGTCTTTCAGCGTAACAGTCAAGCGGACGACAGTCTTGACTAAGTTGAGCCTTACAGGGTTGTGGGGAGGGACTCGGCGTGATGGGTAAGCATTGGAGAATCTTTGATTTGCGTTCATGTTACAAGCTAGTATACGATACTGTCGATACAAGTACAACGTGATACAAGAAATGTGTGGGTAATGTTCGGGTAATTGCATAAAAGATTTCTGTGTTCTCTGTTTTCAACGTATCATCGTCATTAGCTGCGAGACTGACGACGACATACAGCCTAGACCCTTGAATTCTGAGTGAAAGATAGTTGAGGACGGCAGTATGATCGACATGACTGAAATGACTCACGAGCGAACCAAAGACGCAAGCTGTCCCGCTGAGCTTCGTCACATTCTTCCATCAGTAATCGGTAATACTCGAGTGATTCGATGTTACATGTCCGGATGAGTATGAGGCATTTATACTTCTTTACATTTAACCACAGTGACTGGAAGTCCCACCCGAAAATCTGCAAAAAAGGGTGATTAAGCACAAATCTCATCATGTCCAGTCATGTGTTGCATCAACGTACCACGACGAATTCCGTGTACCTAGAAAAGTCCATCGTTTTAAGGGAAAGGTTATCAGCGATTTTTATAGCGGTATCGATGCAGTCGATGGCTTTTTCGCGAGTGTTAGCCTTCGAGGCAGCAAATGCCATTTCAGCGTAGAAGTATACCTGGTGCGCGAAGCGCAGAACGATCAGTCTCAGAACACGAACTGGGATTGAAACCTACCAGCACAACTTTACAAACAAGGAGATCGACACCGAAAGAATTGTTGGCCATGTCATTAACGCGCTTGATCGCGCTTTCATGTGGCTCTGCAGCAGTATTGAATATCGCAATAGCCTGAAACCATAATGAAGCACAGAGCATTCCATACGAAGAATGTAACCCACTTTGACCAAAGGAAGAAGATGACTTGCTGAATCTCCGAACCTTGACGCGTCATGAAATGCATTGCTCGCTTTCTGAGTCTCTCTCAATCCGTAGTGGGCAATACCCTTGGACATATAACCTATCAATGATTCTTGAATGCTAATGGACTATATCACGATTCAAGTGAGTATATCTCGAAAGGTTCGGTATCAGTCGACATAACCCACCTTATCTGCATCTTCAAGCGCGGACTTCCATTGACGCGTGCGTGCATAAACAATCGAACGGTGCACAAAGTAGGCATAGTTGCTGGAGTCTGTATTGATTTGTTCTGTAAATTTCTTCACAGCCGTGGACAACTCCCCCCCTGTCGTGCATAGTATAGTGCGTGCGGTCACGTCCATATTCACGGTGAGAGACCATGTCTGTGGTATGCTCGAATTGTGCTATGAGAGTCACTTATGATGAGAACGCACCTTTTCAATAACTTTCACTTCAGTCTTCGTCTAAAATCCGCGAGATGAGATGACAAAATCATGAGAGATCAACGGGAACATACCGACACTAATCCCGCGGGTAGTACCCAGTGCGATACCTCCTGGTAGTTGCCTCCGCTGAAGAATGTGGGCAAGAACGCGCCGGCAGAGACCTCGAGTGTGTTGGTGTATGGGAATGGCCAGAGGTGGAAACTGCCGTCACAAGATGAGGAAGTGATGATGTTACTAGAATCATTGACAGAAATGGCATTAATCTTGTCGGTGTGACCATGGAAAACTTCGATCTTCTCTCCCTTCGATACATCCCACACCCGAATGGTAGGATCACGTCTACCGCCACCTGAGAGAAGGTGTGTTCCCTGGAGAGTCCACGTGAGCGTGAAAGTGCCACCTATGTTGCCCTCGAGCGTTTTGATCCTACTAGCACGCTGCCTATCTGCTATACTATAAATGCAGATATCTTTCTCTGTCGCAGTGGCAAGATAATTGCCAGCTGATGAATACCGAACGCAGTGCACAACTGCATCAAGAGGGATCCTTGCATCTTCATTTTCCTTCCATGACTTTGTGTGCCAAAACTTCACCGTGCGGTCACCTGCAACTGCCAAAGATTCTCCATCTGCAGAAAAGTCCAGGGATATATGGACTTGACCGGCAGTGGAATCGTAGACTCTGATGAATTGATGAGCTTCGTTGATTTGGATAGTGGACCTATTTTGGGCGGCGGCGGCAGACCCATTTTGGGGAGTGAGATTGGTTTTAGCGAACCCGGCTCCCCGTTCCGAATTGATGAGACAAACACCAGTTTCTCCATGCCAGGGAATGATCCCTCCAGTGGTATCACAGCTTGCTATGAATCTCCTGTCTCGTGATACTGCCAATCCAGATACGTCACTGAAATGCCCTTCCATACGTTTCAATACTTTCTTTGTCACATAATTCGACAGATAAATTGTCTGGTCCAAACTAGTGACCATACGCTGCTGGTCGAGCAGAACAACGACAGAGTTGGAGCTGTGACGCGTTTGTGACAGTTGTGTGCGTTGTGTGATGCGATATTCGTAAGTGGTTTGTTCCTGAGAGTCTAGTACGGTCACTGCCTTGGGTGGCGACACTGGAGTGAGCTGCGGCGCCATTTCACTAGAGGTTAATTATGGTTGAGTAGAGCTTAGCAGAGGATTTTCAGGTGTCTTGTGTTGAGCTGTACAGTGTGTTCGCAGTGCGTTTTTATATTGTTTTAGTGTTCATTAGACGCTGAACTTCAAGTTACTGTAAGCAAATATGCAAGTCCATCATGGGGCACTTGTGTCCAACTTGCGCACCAGCCAGCACAAGATTTCATCTAATCCCCATCATTTCCAAAATTAAGACACTTCCTTTTCGCATGGACTGGCGCTCACTGCTATGCTTATGATGTGAATGTGTTACAGGGAAGCCAATTGAAATCATTCCAACCAGGGGCTCCGCGCGCCAGACAGGAGTTCACATGACAGGCCGTGCGTTACTCCTTGGGCAGCGTGCACCCTTGGGTGTGGCGTCGAGCTTCGCAGTCTGGAACATTATTATCGGAGATCTAGTGTTTTTATTTTTATTTTTCCTTTGGGATAGGCGTTACAACTTTCAGTGCCATGGTTTGAAATCTGCATACAAGATAATATCTATTATCGAGTGATTACTCTTCCGAAGTCTCCATGTTTAGTTTGAATCACTAATCGGTATTCGTTCGAAAGCACTCATCGGACACCTCCATAAATCTGATGTTTTGGCACGTGTCTAGGTCTTTTTGCCTGAGTCACCTTTTATTTCATTGTGCATAATTAATCGCCACTTAGGTACGACTTATGCCATCGTGGCAGGCTTTCGAGAGATCCCTCAGTGCGGCGCAACAGGTTACTTATTTTTACTTCCGGATAATGCCTTGAGTCTGCAGGAAGCCATTTCACACTTGACGCTGATGTACTAGAATTTTGCGACCATCTATTTGTGCTAGTGTGCACATTTCCTATCATGTTCATCTCGTAAGTTTCATCTCGCCTATCTGTACCTACCTTCACAAAACATTCACAAGATCCTGGAATAACAATAACGTGGGGGTGCCTATCGAAGATCTTCATTTTTTATCCTATTGCTTGCTCGTAAGGCATTTGTTTCTGATTCTCTTGCCAATGCTAACATTTCTGCGAGATATAACAGCTTAACCTGTTTCCTAGTGAGGTCCTCGTTACACCACTCGTGCAATAGCCATACAGCAAAAGTCAGGAAATGTCAGGCGCAATCCATACTTCATATCTGACTGCGGAATAATAGCGCCTTCTAATGAGCGCCCTGAACTGTGCGCACGAGTTCTGCTGTGATGACATGTGTATGTCCCTCGTGTTGATTATCAGTCCTACAATCACCCCATCATGGAATCGTAAGTACCTCATCACCTCTCAAGAATGACACAGTTCCAAAGAAGCCTAGAATGTGGCTAAGCAAGAAAAACGTGTAGCACAAGCACTGTCGCGATTATCTACATTCGAAGCACCCCTGCTGTGCACTTCCATGGAGTCACTCGTGGAAGACAACGTGCTGCAGTATAGTTCGTACATCATTATCAATACCATCCCTCGGCGCCAGTTTTACCAGCAGCGATTTTACACAGGACTTACTGTAACTTACCTATTCTTATCTTCAGCACAAGTATTTTCTGTCTTGAGACTTTGCGCGTGCGAGACCTTTTTCATAATAAATTTGCAGGTGGTGATGTGTGTGACCTGAAGAACATGGTGTCCTATCCATGGCATGCATGGAGTTTTAGATTTTCCATTGGGCAGAAGCAGCAGCTTGCAACAGGCAATCACACAGACATGTTTGTCATCCAAGTCCCAATTTCTCTTTCCTCATTTCATGTCTACGTTATGGTCAAATGGATAAGATTGATGCCAGTAGGTGGTCCTGATTCTTCCCCGGGCCGTGAGTCACAAGCTGCACATTAATCATGTCAATGAAGGCGCCTTGATGACCAGCTGATTGGCATCGGTCCGGATCACGATCTCTGAAACGATCTTCAATTCGGTACTACCAAGTTATACTTGGTAAATTTCGCTGCATTGCCTTAACATGCGTTCTGAATCATACTGTCTCGGAATGCTTTATACAAACTATCCCCCTTCTGTGCCTCCGTTATCCTGTTACCGGTAGCCGAGTTGTCATCAAGTCATTAAATCTTGCAAGTTTCGAGAAACCTTTGTCAGCTGCAGGCAGTTTACAGCGCTATATGCGATATATTTAGCAGCGTCACGACTCATCTGATCGATATCATTGTATGAATGCCCCGCGACAATCATGTCCGCGATGGGAACACACCAAGCAGAACCACATACATGGTCATGTCGAAATATACCCAGGCTGCATTCTAGCCCACCAGCAATAACCATCTACTGATTAGGTGAATTAAGATTCAGAATCTCGGGTGATGGTATTCACCTGGAGAATTCCCCTGTAACACATTTACTATTCTGAAAGGATGTCATCCACACATCATTCAACATTTCAAGCGACTTCGAGACTCCTTCCAGGATCATCATGATCCAATCGAAATTTTGCTATAAGGGATCATTAGGCATTAGCACCATATTGTAGATCGATGAGAAGCATGTGAAAAGGTCTCCTGTAACCTACATATCGCCCTTCTGCATTCAAAGTGTGATCTTGGAGAGAAATGAGGTAAAATAAAGACTCGGAGTGTAAGTTGCGTTCCCTCAATGAGAAAATCCACAAAGGTACTTTGTGTGAAGTATTGGCTGCAGATTCAAGACCCGTATGAATCGTCCTTGGTCTGGCTATGAGTAAGATGTGACAAGAGGGGTGGGCTGGACGGCGTGTTCGAAGCTGCAAATTGATTCAGCATCGCAGTGGAAAACAGCTGACACGAATGAAAAAAGGTACTGTGCTCAGTGAATCTATGACATACCTAACGACATTTGTGATGAAACATATACCACACAAGCTGTTGTACCAGGTCAGAGAAACTAGGAGACGATCAATAAGCATACATAGGTATGTGATGGTAGCAGTCGGTTAGAGTAAGAAACGCACCCATTAGTTTTCTCAACTTCATTTCTTCCTTCCAGTGGCACCGCCGAAGAAAAGACATTTTCTGAACAATAACAGTAATAACTTCCGAGCGATCGTTGACCTAAACTATCAATTCCATGATCGCACAAGTATTGCAACATAATCTTGAGAGGTAAATATATGCAGGAAATACCACATCCCAGGACATTTTTAATCACAGTGTCGCTTGAATTCGTATTCAGAGTGGGAATAACCACGGCCGTGATCATTGTATGCGTTCGATCGGAAATACATGCTGGTGTGAGATGACTTCCAAAAGGCGAACGTAAATGATGAACCCACATTCTATGTCAAATTCTCGTTGCATTCGACTATGCAATCATATTACTAGCTGTAACATCCACGCTCCAGTGAGTACCGCAAGTTGGTCAATGATCTTTGATTTCTTCCGCTGGTCTCTCGCTGATAGGAACCTGACAATTAGGGTGTACTTGCGGTAGGCATATATTCCAGGAGGCCTCCGAGGCACCGCCGCTAATCTTCAATCCACAGGTTCGATTTTTTCCCAACCACAATACTCAACCACGCACATCTTTACCATCATTTCCCCAAGTCCAGTCGTGTTGGTGTGCCGAACATACCATGGCGTATGTGAATGCAGACGCAGTGATCGCACAGATAAATGCTTCCCGTTCTAATTGATGGTCTAAATCTCCTTGTTCTTGCGAATCCATCAGCGTTCAATGTCACTCTACCCACCAAAACGGGTGAGTACTGGTTGACTGATAGTTGCGTTATATCGACCGAAACTCGACCATTGCAGAAGCTCCAACCCACCATAGCCCAACCAACCAACTCCGAAGCACGAATTGAGAACATAGATTGTTCTTGCAACACATATCCTGTTTGATGGCACAGCATTGGACGAGTAGAACCAGTGCGTAACAGTGAATTTGAATGTCCAAGTATAGCTCGGCGTGATGATAGACCTATTAATACTCCAAGGAATGCTTGGCACCTGAACGTCTTTGAATCGATCACGTTTTGCCTCCGCTCTACCGTATTCAATCCTTGCCTTTGTTTGTTTGTGTTCCCCTGGTGAGCGTCTATCCCTGCCTTTCCGATCTGTTACTTCGTGTAATACATGAAATAGATGACTATCTGTTCCTTGGTGAAGAATGCACGGGTATCGTTCGGGCGGTGCTTAGGTCGATAACTCGCAATATTCAATGCTTGGCACCGGTACGTGGTCTTCAATTTCCTCTTCTACTTATATGTTAATTTTCCAAACTTGTTATTGCACCCCTTCTTTCATTTCTTTCACATTCGCTTGTAATTTCATGCGCTATCGTTGAAATGCGCGTATATCAATGACAATCCAACATCTTTTGAGGCCAACAACCATGCTGAGGTACTATTTTCTTTGTCCAGTAGTGCAACCAGGGTGTGATTGTGCTCAAATGATCGATTTTGACCCTCCTAGCTTCCTCTTTCAATCAAGATAATCTTGCTTCTGGCCCAAGAAGCCCCTGAACATTGCACATATTGCGACCTGTTTCTGCCTCTCGACATGCGGTTCAGCCACTGCCGGCAGGAGTTCTTTCACACTCTTCCATCCCCAGACATCATTCCCTGTTCAGTAAACGAGGACGTGAGAACCTCGGGGATAAGTGCTCCAGTGAATGGCTCGGCACTTCTTCCATATAACTGATGTTCTTGTAGTGCCGTTGTGCATTAGGATAACGCACCATGCAAGTAAGTCTTTCGCTGTTTCTCCCAGTTAAAGTGCAGAGGCTGATTATGCACTCCCAGTGACGAGTATAGTTGGCATTGTGGGGACGGGGACTGCTTGCTCTCGTTCCCGTCTTGCTTTCAAATTTCTACCATCTACATGCAATTCTGTAACAGCGTACCCTCGCGTTAATGGAACATGCCGTCCGCCCTGCTATCTCGCTGTCCCCCAGTATTCGAGGTAGCTTGATTACGATGCGCTGCTACCCCGCTAACCTGGACAAATTAAATTCCTTTTGAAGTAGACACCATTAAGCATCATGACGAAGAAACCGTGTATTTTAATGGTATGTGCGACGGCGATTGGTCTCATCCCACAGCTTTGCACTCAACATGTAGCATTACAGGAACGATCTTCTGAATATTAGTCGATGTAAACTATCCATTTCCAGCACGGCTTCCTCTTCGCCTTGCCTCTGATCACCACCTCCTACCCATTCTCCCGGTGACTGTACATTGTATTCCTGCGCTGTTGTGATTGGGCTTTGTCGAGCGTTGGTTGGGTAGTTGGATGACGTCACGGTTCATGGTGGTGGACACGGCTTCAAGGATGAGGAAGTCGATTGC
>MU173013.1:164475-189559 GCA_016695475.1 Suillus decipiens
TGAACCAGAAACTATGCGGTTTCCATCTGGAGAGATTGTGACGGACCAAACCCAGTCAGTGTGGCCTTGGAGAGGGGATCCTAATGCCATGCCAGTCTTTGCATCCCACACTCGGATCGTATGGTCAGATGAACCAGACACAATGCGGTTTCCATCTGATGAGATTGCGATAGACCAAACAGTGCCGGCATGACCTTGAAAGGGGGCACCCAACACCTCGCCAGTCTCCATATCCCACACCCGGATTGTCTTGTCTTCTGAACCGGAAACTATGCGTTTCCCATCTGGCGAGATTACAACACACCAAACAGGGCCAGCATGGCCTCGGAGAGGAGCACCCAATGCTTCGCCGGTCTCCATACCCCACACCCGAATCGTGTTGTCATTTGAACCAGACACAATGCGGTTTCCATCTGGTGAGATTGTGACAGACAAAACTTCGGCCGCATGCCCCTGGAGTGGGGCACCAAATTCCTTGCCTGTCTCCATGTCCCACACCCGAATTGTCTCGTCGCCCGAACCAGACACAATGCGTTTCCCATTTGGTGAGATTGCGACAGACCAAACACAGCCAGCATGGCCTTGGAGAGGGGATCCTAATGCCTCGCCAGTCTTCGCATCCCACACACGCACTGATTTGTCCCATGAACCTGAAATGATGCGATGTCCATCTGACGAGAATGCAACGGACAAAACAAAACTAGTGTGGCCTTGAAGAGGGGCAAATAATGCCTCGCCAGTCTCCGTATCCCACACCTGGATAGTTCCATCATATAAACCACATGCTATGCATTTTCCGTCTGGTGACATCGCAACTGAGAAAACTGCGCGATTCATGTGGAGTATCTTTTCCATCTGAGGCCAATTAACAACATGGCCAGCAACAATGCGAGGGGTGCAAGGAAACTTTCCGGCGAACTTGCGAAACATTCTCGACTGTGTTGGAGCGAACGGTAGAGCGGACAAGTATAAATGGGGAGTACTGCGTAAAATCGTGGCTGCAAAGGTTCGGACGAAACGAATGGTATCCCTGGTAGCGTCACAAACATGTGTGAACTCGGTATGGCCCTAAGATCAACACACTACTCGTAAGAATTCGTTGGGCAAAGAATAAACTTGAGCGACGCACCGAAAACCAATCTGCAATCAATAAGAGGATCACTACGGAGCCACCGAGGCTTTTCATCAGAGACAGTGCTTCCAACCACCAAAGAAGGCGCTCTCCATCGAAGAAAGCTTCAACTTCCTTAGCGAGTGACCATTCGAAGGACGTAGAGCTGACGTGAGTTCCCCAGAATCGACATGAATATGATAGCTCAGTGGAAATCGATTCCTTTACTCGTTTTTCCAAGTCAGGGACGGAAGAATTGGGCAAGTAAGAATTCTCTAAGGAGCAGATGTTGAAGCGAAGTCCACACTCCGAGTCGTCCATGACCCGAAGGGAAGCAAAAGCGAGGTCGCCCTGTACCAATGATCTATCAACAAAAAAGTCACGACTGCGCGATTTGTCGGTGAGGAAGTCGTAGAATGACGCGTGGAGGGGACGAATGGGAGTATGGAGATCTGTGGTGCCAGCCAACAGCGAGCTCAATGGTCCAATGACCCGGTCCACTTTGTAACGGCGGTGACCGCTTGAAAAGTTGTGTCGCATCACGGTCAATGCAGCCATTGGAAGTGGTTCTAATGATGCAAGTATTTGCCCCATCACAGAGCAAAACACGGGGATTGCTTCCTTGCGCTCCTTCTCAGGGATAATGTCTTTCAAGATACGCTCATACATGTCATCCAAGAGACGTATTCCTGTCTCGGATGTTCCAGCGACCACAGCGTCGAACCTCTCCATTGGATCCAAGCCAACTTTGTTAGTACCCTGGATATAATCACAGGCAAGACGAGCCCATTCGAACAGGCCATCAGATTTTCGAGCAAGCGTCTTGAAGTGCTCCTCGTTGAATGTGTTGCGTGGGGTTTTCAGCATGGTAGAAATGTAAACCTGAATGTCACGATCTGTGGATTCAGTGGGAATGTCATCCATGGAAATATGACGGATATGTGATACGGCGTTCATGGCATCCCCGATGTCTTCTAGTGGACGGGAAGTGACGATGACACGGAAGTTTGCCGGAAGTTGAGATAGTTGGGAAGAAGCGTTCAGATCGCCAGCAAGGAGATGGAGAATCTGTTCCCGGGATTTGGCGTCACCGCTCTCATCCAATGCGTCGATGATTGTCAGCACAGGTGCAGTGAGTGATTTCGAGGCCTCGCTGATTGGTCCTACAACTAACTCCTGCCATTGACGTGAGATGTCTATGGTGTGCTTGAGCTCATTGTCATTATGGACCGCACGCGCCAATGCTCCTCGCATGGTAATGTCACAATCAGCCAAGTCGCGGGCGATTGTGGTGAATATCTTCTCGTGACGGCGTTCGGCCTCCCTCGTGCGGTCGAAGCAGAAACAAGCTCGCATTCCCCCGCGCTCATGAGACCAGTTGGCTATCGTATGGGCGATGGCTGATTTGCCTTTTCCTGCAGTGCCAGACAACCATAACACGCGTGGCGCGTCTTTATCCGTGCTACGGATCCAACACTTGATCTCGGATAGAACGTCTTCCCGAGTGCCCGGGAGACAATTCTTGGACGTATTCCGTCCAGCGCCAGGCACGTATTCCATGCCGCTAACATCCAGGTCCTCAGCTAAATCATTGTATCGAATTTCAGAGAAGACTCAAAGACTTAGAGTTGCTCTTACCGATCCGGTGGATAGTTTGGGTGTCGGTAATAGCCATTTGATCTCGAAACTGCTGCATGAGGTTATCGAGAACCTCGTTGTGACGTTGGATCGTCGCCTCCGTTTCATCGAAGACATGCTTGCCAAGTCTTCGCCCTATAAAGATAGACTGAGTCATGAACGATACCATAGTGCAAAAGACTCACAAAAACTCTTCATATCCGAGTAATGGACAACAAAGTCGGCACACTCTAGCATCTGTCGAGCAATCTTTCCATATATCTCTAACAAGGATGCAATCCTAGTCAATCCCTCCCCTTCCATTAATAAGGCATAGACGTCCGAAATCTTCGAGAGCAGACCGGACACATCATCATCCCGATTCGCTTGATCAAGAATCATCTGTCGCACATATAATATCAATGACCTGCAAAGCGTAAGAATGTGGAATAAAGCGCACCTTGGATGCGTAGGTGAAAATACTCAAAGCCACCTTTGCATAGGGATGGACCTACGCACAAAGATCAGCCACATGCAAGATTAAGATAGACGCCCGTACTTCTGCAAGCATTGTAGCGATGGAGTCGAACGCCTTCAATGGTTTGAGAAATGGGGAGAGCGTATCGATTGTATCAGACACGGATTGTAAATTGTCGGATGCTGACGCAGCCTTTTGTACCATTCCTGACACATTTTTGATCCCGTCGAATTCTACTTTGGCGCTGGCAAGTTTTGCCTTCACAAGCTGTAGGTCAGGTTGTTCAGACTGATGAGGGAACTTAGTATTTGATCAAAAAAGATATGAGAACATCACGAACCGTGATGGTCGAATTTATGTTTGCAATATCCAAGTCGGAGGGTTGGTCAAAATTTGGTTCAGGAGTAGTAGCAGTAGGTAGTGGAAGATCCTGCTGTCATTAGATTACACACGGAACGTACAAAGTCTAAGAACCACACATACCTGGCTTGTCTGAGGGTGAAGGAGATTCCGTGCGCTAGAACTTGTAGTCGTGGTTTCAGGGTTGGGAGACTGTTGAGCGCTTCGAGCAAAGCGTTTGCCCAAGAAACCGGGGATCAACCTCGATAATCCTCTACGAGATCCATTCCTCGAAGGTGGGAGAGAGGACGGCTATACTCATGATGAGAAACAATATTTGCAGTTGTCATAGGCGAAAGTCCATACATCACTTACTGCCCTCCGGCCTCTCTCCTCTGCCAAATGAGGGTTTGAACGACTCCGCTTCAGCCATCCCCAACACTTCTTCCGAGGAGAGTGGTCTTCATTCATCATGTAAGTTGGAAGAAGAGCTGTGCGTCTCTTGAGGTTTAATGGTAGGCGTAAGCAAGGTGAACAGCTGGTGGCTGCCGAACATGCGTTTTCAAGCGCCCATTATCGATTGGCTAGATAACTATAAAGTCATCGATGGGCCGCATGCATATTGATTGATGAAGTACGTACCAGGGATTGATTGCACATCGGGGTTAGCGACATTTAGGAGTAGTTTTTATGTTGTACGAAATGTGAAGAAAATATTTAAAATTTAGACCGACATATAGATAGATACACAACTTCAAATTTTTGCAGTGCTTTAAATGAAATACAAAAGTTCAAGTATTGGCAACCATATTTCCACTGACCATATGTCAATGACAATAAAAAATTTAATTTAATTTTCTGTGTTTGCTCAAACTTGAAGTTTAATTCTGATATAAAATGTCGGACAAAATGTGAAATTTAGGACATGACTATATGGCCGCTTATGTATAAAGTTTGGTCCAACAATTGAGATTCCCTCAAAATTTGAAGTTTATGCCGGCGGCAAAATGTGATGACAAAACTTCAAGTTTTGTCCGCAGGCCAAATAAATCGCCCAATCATCGCCCGCTCATCACCCACTCATCGCCCGCCCATCGCCCAAAATCATCACCCGCCCATCGCCCAAAATCATCGCCCACTCACCACCTGGCAAAATCATTACCTTACATAGAACTATTATTATTATTTATATCAACTATTATAGCACTTAATAAAAATCCATGATTCATGGCATAAATAGTAGATTTGAACTCTTGTATATATACAACTAAGTTCAATGTAAGGTAAATTATGATTTTGCCAGGTGGTGAGTGGGCGATGATTTTGGGCAATGGGTGGGCGATGATTTTGGGCAATGGGCGGGCGATGAGTGGGTGATGAGCGGGCGATGATTGGGCGATTTATTTGGCCTGCAGACAAAACTTGAAGTTTTGTCATCACATTTTGCCGCCGGCATAAACTTCAAATTTTGAGGGAATCTCAATTGTTGGACCAAACTTTATACATAAGCGGCCATATAGTCATGTCCTAAATTTCACATTTTGTCCAGCATTTTATATCAGAATTAAACTTCAAGTTTGAGCAAACACAGAAAATTAAATTAAATTTTTTATTGTCATTGACATATGGTCAGTGGAAATATGGTTGCCAATACTTGAACTTTTGTATCTCATTTAAAGCACTGCAAAAATTTGAAGTTGTGTCTCTATCTATATGTCGGTCTAAATTTTAAATATTTTCTTCACATTTCGTACAACATAAAAACTACTCCTAAATGTCGCTAACCCCGATGTGTTGGGCAAAAGTCAGCGTGGGAAGCTGTCTATCACAGACAATCGATCAACACGCGGGTTATACTATTCAATCATGTCTCTGGCTTTATTTGTGTTCCTCTAGTGAGCAGTGCTTGGCTTCTATCCATCCCCGTTCCCTACGCTTTTTTTTTCTGCCTGTCCGATCTATTAGTGTAACTGCCGATACACGAAATAGATGACTATCCAGAGCCTGTTCATTTCGAAGGTAAGCATGTGCGACAGCGATTGGTCTCATCTCGCAGCACTATACCCCGTGTCACATCATTACAGGAACGAACCTCTAAATGGTAGGCATCGCCCCAAACCGTCTCTCTCTAACACCAACTTCTCGGCCTCCTCTCAGCTGCGCCTCACCCCCTGTCACCTATCCATCCTTCCACTATTTCTCTCAATAAACGTGCATAATAAGCGAAGCATTCTTGCGAGAGACTAATTGCAGACGAGCCGTTGCTTTTGCCTGAGCGGCCTGTGATTAATACTCTTTGGGGTTGTTGGATCGCGTCACAGTTCATACTGTGAGTCAGCCTGATTAGCCACGGCTTCGAGGGATGAAAAAGACAATTGCGGTAGGCTATCTGTTTAGACAAGGAGGCAATGGAACCTGACGAGTATAGGATGAAGCTGGATGCGTCCCATTGACTGGTGGTTCAACCTCATATCATGAGTTCTGACCTGCACAGTCTACCTTGTGCAAGAAGTAAACGGGAAAGCAATTCTATAGCGGAAAGTATTTGTAGCGATGGAAAGGAGGGTATATAAACACGATCTATAAAATCTTCGTTCATCCTAAACGAGAGTGAGTCCATTAAGTGTAGCGGAACAGATTGAATATATATCGTATGAAATCTGTAGATGAACATAAGTTCAAAGTTTAATAAAGGTAATGCAGGCTAATACTGTTCCCGACACCTGTGCCATGATGTACCGTGTGCGACACGACTCAAGTCCAGCTGCACGGCATTACCAGATATCACCAGGATGCTGCCTAGGGCATCCATCACACCTGAGTATAAAGTGAGCGGAATCCAGAAGAGAAGCCGTCCTTTGGGACCAACAATCCATCCCTCCTCATTCATGCGGAATGGGAGTGGGAATGGGGCTGGAGTTTCAGACTCGGAATCTTCGAGAAAGGAGGCGGGGGAATGGAGGGCATGAATCAGGTTGGATGAAAAACATATTGGAGGTACTTCAAATGGTGGGTACCTATTCGAAAAATCTATATCCCACACCCGGATAGTCTTGTCTCCTGAGCTAGACACGATGCGTTTGCCATCAGGCGAGATTGCGACAGACATAACAAATTCGGTGTGCCCTCGAAAAGGGGGACCCACTGCCTCACCAGTCTTCATGTCCCACACCCGGACCGTTTTGTCATACGAGCCGGACACAATGCGGTTACCATCTGGAGAGATTGCAATGGCTTTAACGGAGGCAGTGTGGCCTTGGAGAGGGACACCCAATGGCTCGCCAGTTTTCATATCCCACATACGGATAGTCATGTCTTTTAAGCCACATACAATGCGAGATACATCCGGCGAGATGGCAACAGATAAGACACCGCCAGTGTAGCCTCGAAGAGGGGTACTCAATGCCTGGTGTGTCCACATGTCCCACACTTTCGAACCAGACACTATGCGATGTCCATCCGAAGAAATTGCAACGGACCGAACCCAGTCAGAGTGCCCACTGAGAGAATATGCCTCACCAGTCTCAATATCCCACACCCGGACTGTCCCGTCGTCTGAACCAGACACAATGTATTTTTTGTCTGGCGAGATTGCGACAGACCGAACCCAGCCAGTGTGGCCTTGAAGACTAACACCCAATGCCTCTCCAGTTTCCCCATTCCACATGCGGATGGTATTGTCACCTGAACCAGACACAATGCTCTTCCCGTCTGGCGAGATTGCGACTGACTGAACACCATGAGTGTGCCCTCGGAGAGGGCCAACTAATGCTCTGCCGGTCTCCATATCCCATACCCGAACTGTCCTGTCATCTGAACCGGACACGATGCGACGTCCATCTGGCGAGATTGCAATAGAGTTAATGGTATCGATGTGGTTTTGAAGGGCAGCAAAGGGTACATTGCTCATAATATTGTCGGCATCCCACACGCGAATTGTCCTGTCAAATGAACCAGAAACTATGCGATTTCCATCCGAAGAGATTGTGACGGACAAAACAAGGCCAGTGTGGCCTTGGAGAGGGGATCCCAATGCCATGCCGGTCTTTGCATCCCACAATCGGATTGTCTGGTCAAGTGAACCAGACACAATGCGCATTCCATCTGAGATTGCAATTGATGTAACTTGGTCAATATGGCCTTGGAGGGGGGCACCCAATGCTTCGCGAGTCTCCATATCCCACACCCGGATTGTCTTGTCTTGTGAACCAGAGACTATGCGCTTCCCATCTAGTGAGATTGCGACACACCGAACAGCGCCAGCATGGCCTTGGAGAGGGCCACCAAATGCCTCGCCGGTCTCCATATCCCACACCCGGATCGTGTTATCCCTTGAACCAGACACGATGCGTTTTCCATCCGGTGATATTGTTACAGACAAAACTGCAGCCACATGCCCCTGGAGTGGGGCACCAAATGCCTTCCCTGTCTCCATGTCCCACACCTGAATTGTCTTGTCATCCGAGCCAGACACGATGTGTTTCCCATCTGGTGAGATTGCGACGGACCAAACCCAGTCAGCATGGCCTTGAAGAGGGGATCCTAATGCCTCGCCAGTCTTCACATCCCACACCCGCACTGTTCTATCCTTTGAACCTGAAACGATGCGATGTCCATCTGGCGAGAATGCAATGGACATAACAGTATTCTTGTGGCCTTGAAGAAGGGGGTACAGTGTCTCGCCAGTCTCGATATCCCACATCTGGATAGTGTTATCGTATAAACCACATGCTATGCGTTTTTTGTCTGGTGACATTGCAACTGAGTAAACATCGACAAACGCATAAAGTATCTTTTCCATGTGAGGCCAATTAACAACATGGCCAGCAACAATGCGCGGGGTGCAGGGAAACTTTCCGGCGAACTTGCGAAACATTCTCGACTCTGCTGGAGCGAATGGCAGAGCGGACAAGTATAAATGGGGAGTGCTGCGTAAAATTGTGACTGCGAAAGTGCGGACAAACCGCAGGGTGTCCCTGGTAGCGTCACTAACATGCGTGAACTCGGTATGACCCTAAAACCACCCCAGTACTTGATAAGAATTCGTTGGACAAAGAATGAAATTCAGTGACGCACCGAAAACCAATCTGCAATCAATAAGAGGGTCCCTACAGAGCCACCGAGGCTTTTCATCAGAGATAGTGCTTCCAACCACCAAAGAAGGCGCTCTCCATCGAAAAAAGCTTCAATTTCCTTGGCGAGCGACGATTTGAAGGACGTAGAATCGACATGAGTCCCCCAGAATCGACATGAGTATGATAGCTCAGCTGAGATGGATTCCTTTATTCGTTTTTCCAAATCAGGGACGGAAGAGTTGGGCAAGTAAGAATTCTCTAAGGAGCAGATGTTGAAGCGAAGCCCACGGTCCGAGTCCATGATCCGAAGGGAAGCAAAGGCAAGATCGGCCTGTACCAATGACCTATCAACAAAGAAGTCGCGACTACGCGATTTGTCGGTGAGAAAGTCATAGAATGACGCGTGTAGGGGACGAATGGGAGTATGGAGATCCGTAGTGCCGGCCAACAGCGAGCTCAATGGCTTGACGACCCGGTCCACTTTGTAACGGTTGCCAGCACTCGAAAAGTTCTGTCGCATCACAGCCAACACAGTAATTGGAAGCGGTTCTAATGATGCAAGTATTTGCCCCATCACAGAGCGGAATATAGGAATACCTTCCTCACGCTCGTCCTCTGGCATGATGTCTCCCAAAACACGATTATACATATCATCTAAAAGACGTGTTCCTTTTGCAGATGTTCCAGCAATCACAGCGTTGAACCGATCCTTTGAATCCATGCCGACTCGGTCAGTGGCCTCGATATACTCGCAGGCAAGGCGAGCCCATTCAAACAGGCCGTCAGATTTTTGAGCAAGTGTCTTGAAGTGCCCCTCGTCAAACGAGTTGCTCGGGCCCTTCAGCATATTGGAAATGAAAATCTGGATGTCAAGATATGTGGACTCGGTCAGAATTTCATCCATGGAAATGTGACGGATATGTGACGTGCTGTTCATGACATTCCCAATGTCTTCGAGGGGACGAGATGTGACAATAACACGGAAATTTGCTGGAAGTTGAGATAGTTTGGGGGGAGAAGTGTTCGGGTCGCCAACAAGCAGACGGAGGATCTGTTTCCGGAATTTGGCGTCACCGCTCTCGTCCAATGCTTCTATGATTATCAGCGCAGGCGCAGTGATTGATTTTGAGGCCTCGCTGATCGGTCCTACGACTAATTTCTGCCATTGTCGTGAGATGTCAATGGTGTGCTTGAGCTCGTTGTCATCGTGAACCGCACGCGCCAACGCTCTCCGCATGGTAATGTCACAATCAGCCAAGTCACGGGCGATTGTGGTGAATATCTTCTCATGACGGCGTTCGGCCTCCCTCGTGCGGTCGAAGCAAAAACAAGCTCGCATTCCCCCGCGCTCATGAGACCAGTTGGCTATCGTATGGGCGATGGCTGATTTGCCTTTCCCTGCCGTACCAGATAACCACAACACGCGTGGCATGTCTTCATCCGTGCTACGGATCCAACATTTGATCTCGGATAGAATATCTTCCCGAGTGCCTGGGAGACAGTTCTTGGAAGTATTCAGTCCGGCACCAGGCACGTATTCCATGCCGCTGACATCCAGGTCCTCAGCTAAATCATTGTATCGAATTTCAGAGAAGACTCAAAGACTTAGAGTTGTTCTTACCGATCCGGTGGATAGTTTGGGTGTTGGTAATAGCCATTTGATCTCGGAACTGTTGCATGAGGTTGTCGAGAACGTTGTTGTGGCGTTGGATCGTGACCTCTGTTTCATTGAAGACCTGCTTGCCAAGTCTTAGCCCTATAAAGAAATGGCATACTGAGTCTTGGGCGATACCGTGGTGGAAACGACTCACAAAAACTCTTCATCTCGGAGTAATGAACGACAAAGTCGGCACACTCCAGCGTCTGTCGGGCAATTTTTGCTGTTATCTCTAGCATGGATTCAACCCTAGCCAATCCCTCCCCTTCTGTCAATAAGGCATAGACATCCGATATCTTAGAGAGCAGCCGAAACACATCATCATCCCGGTTCGCCTGTTCGAGAATCATCTATCGCCCATATAATCTTATTGACCTGCAAATTGTAAGAATATAGAATCAAGCGCACCTTGGACGCGCAGGTAAAGATACTCAATGCCACCTTTGCGTAGGGATGAACCTATACACAAAGATCAGCCACGTGTAAAATTGAGATAGACGCCCGTACATCTGCAAGCATTGTAGCAACGGAGTTGAACACCCTCAATGGTTTGAGAATCGGGGAAAACGTGTCGGTCGTATCAGAAATAGATTGTAAATTGTCGGATGCTGAAGCAGCATTTTGCACCATTCTTGAGACATGTTTGATTCCGTCTAATTCTGCTTTGGCGTTGGTAAGTGTTGTCTTCACAAGCTTTGGGTCAGGTTGTTCAGACTTATGAAGGAACTTAGTATTTGATCGAAAAATATACAAGAACATTACGAACCGTAATGGTCGAACTTATGTTTGCAATGCCCGAGTTGGAGTGCTGGTCAATATTTGGTTCGGGAGTGACAGCAGTGAGTGGTAAGAGATCCTGCTGCCATTAAATTACACATAGAACGTACAAAGTCCAAGAATTGTACATACCCGGCTGCTCGGAGGGTGTAGGAGGTCCCGAGCGCTGGAACTCGCGGTTATAGGTTCAGAGTTGGGAGAATCTTGAGTGTCTCCAGCGAAGCGTTTGGTCAAGCACTCGGGAATTAACCTCGACAATCCTTTGCGAGACCCATTGCTTGTAGGCGGAAGAGACGACGACTATAATCATGAGAAACAATGTGGAGTTGTAATAGCAAAAGTCCACACATCACTGACTGCCCTCTGCCCTCTCTTCCCTGCTGAATGAGGGTTTGAACGACTTCGCTTTAACAATCCCCAACGCTTCTTCTGGGGAGGATGGTCTTCATTCATCGGAAGGAGAGCTGAATGAGTCTTCAAAAGTTTGTTGATAGGTGTATGTAAGGTAGAGAGCTGGTGTGACCGCTGCAGGAGCGCTGAACGTGCGTTTTAAAGCGCCCAATATTGATTGGCTGAATAGATATCGAATCATTGACACCACATGCTGAAACCTTACATATGATGGATGCAGTAGTACGTACTACTAGCAACTGATCAGAAAGAAAGTCTGTATCAGGAAAACCTCGCCATTGTTCGGTGTATGCGCTGAGCAAGTACTGATACAGCAGTGCTCGCATTACAATACTATCATATCTAAGACGTTGAAGGGTAAAAATTTGATTCATTTAATATTAGTCGACCCACCAGCATACTCCACGTGGGAAGTGAATATGTTCCGACATTGGGCAAGCTCTTATATTTGAGATGTCAAGCTTAAGTTTGGTGACGGATCCTGGGATGTACGATGTTATCACTGTAAGGAACATGTATGACTCTACATTGAAGGGTTTACATAATATTATCATTCACCCACCGGCATATTCCGTGTAGGAAGCGAGCCGCGGGATCCTCGGTTTGAAACTCCGTGATCAGCTGTACTACTGCCATCGGTACCAACTTGTTACTGGCCTCTGACCTACTGCAAATAGACCCCACTATCAATTGCAACACTACCTGGGGGACAGTTTTGCAAGCTATCTGGCGGAAGCGTCAGTAAGAAATTTACGTATGCTCTAAAGGGCTTTTAATTGCCATGGTTTCCTTGTGTAAACTATGTTGCACGGGCTCTGCTTGCTCTCACGCTGGGCAACTGCTGGCAGGAAGATGATTAACTCTAGTAGCGTGGTTCTACCCCTCTACAGATAAACTCCATCGCCAAATACTGCAACCACCTCATCTGCACCCCTAGGGCTCCTGTTCCGGTGTCCACTTTCCTTTTGTGTGACAACGTTAAGTAAAAGCTTCGTCTGTCACTATCAAGGAACTTGTTCCTTCATGCCCTTCTTGCCTTGCAACTCGCCCATAAACTGTCCAACACATAACCGACTTTCAACAGTTCGAAGTTGATGTCGATCCTTACCCTTTATCGCAATGCGCTGTCTTTTACCAACTCGATTGGCACCGCAGAATCTCCTCGATAGTCCACAGTGTATGAGTTGTTGTGTGCTATCGAGCACTGTAAGTACTACATAGTTTTAAACGTTTGATCTCACATTAGAAGATCACTCGTAAAAGCTTTGTCAAAGGATTCATATTTGAGCGCCTCCAGCGGCTGTCATCGCAGCTTGTGCAAGACCAATAGCATTGAGCTGTGTATCCAGCTGAGCCTGAGCGATTCTGTTCCAACTTAATGAGTCAGTCTCTCCGTGTCTCAAAAAACACCCCAGCAAGGAAAGCTATGGTGGCTGATGAAGAACTGACTCAGGACTTAGGCTATGATCTAGTCGTGCTGATTGGTTGACTTTATACAATGAAGGCGAGAGTTCGCTGAACATTGTTTATTTTGCCCATAAACCTTTACATTCCGCCCCAAAAATCAGCTATCCATTTCATGTCACCATGTATAGGCCCCTGAGCCGCGCAAAGTAGTGTATTTGCAAATGTATCCATCAAGCACACTCGAGAAAAGCTAGTTCATCGTAGCAGCGCCTTGATCTCGCTGACCACATTCCTGATTCTATCGTCAGGGAATGCCGGGAGAGCTGAGGTTACTGTTTGTAACTCTGTAGATTGTGCAGAATCTAGGGAGATGCCTCGCGTGTTCCCGGCATAGACCTTGATCGATGAGCAAACAGTCTCGGTACAGAATGGAAGGACACCTACCACGTTCCCCAAAGCGACCAGTGTGCGGTAGGTAACTTCTGCATCATCGGTATTTGAACGTAGCAACTAAAAACTGCTTAGTAGATGGACAAGAACGAACATGCTTCGGATAAATACCTGAAGACACAATCCAATGTGTTGGTTCACCACATCTCTAGCGACAGATGTTGTTAGGTAGGCACAAGAGAAGCTGGTTCAACATTTAGTTCCTTTCCCTAATGCAGTACGGCAAAGTCATACTTGAAAAGGATAGTCGCCAAAGCCACGCGCTGAACCTTCGTCAGAAGTGCGTAAGGTGTGTCACCGAGCGCCTCGAAAACCTGCTTCCTGTGAGAACTACCGCTTTAACCGAAAAATGAAGTCACCCGCCTGTGCGACCCACTGCCCCTCGTCCACAGGAGTGCCCTCTTGGAAACAATTAGCTACCGTGCGGAAAAGTAACAGAATATTCGTTTCTTGAGCCTTCGACATAGCCTTCCCATGCGATCGGACTTCAGTCCAATCAGATGCCTTGAACAAGGATGCGAGAAACCGTTCTCGTCCACCGGGGGCAGCAGCAGCATCTGCACAATATGCAGCTACCAATCTGCTTAGGTCCATCACTTAGAGTAGTCAGTAAAATGATGAAATCAACATGATGGAATGCTTACTAGGGAATCGCTGGGACGCTGGCCATCGCTCTAGAACCTGTATGATAGCGTCTGCATGAGTGCCACCTAGAGGTGGAAGAGAGGGTTGAGAAGTTGTTGAAGTGACTTGGGAAAGATAAGTGAAAGCTTCTTCGACGGTCGCCAATTCGTCGGGGTACATGGCAAGAGTTGCGGTGGACTGGCATGTCTGTGTTCAGAAAGTTGCTCAATGCAGCTCAATCGCGTGCGTACAATTTCGTTGCGTAGTGCTTCATCAAATTGGTACAACTTTGCTTGCATCGCTGATACATTAGCTTGTTTGAAAGAGACAAACTTGGCCTGCGGAAATTAGCGCCGAGCTCAACTATCTAGAAGAATCTTACATATGGTATGATTTTGGGAGCTGAAGGTGACACAGAAGGAACTGGGGGTGTAGAAACAGGAGCACCGCTGTACCGAGATGCACCCGTAAAAGGATCCATATAAGCCGTGGACGGGGCCGGCGCTGCTAAGGTAGCGGTAGCCTGATATCTTGATGCTCCTAATGACAATCTAGTGCATGTCATATTATTAAACATCAATGCTTACCAGTGTACGGGTCAACGTATTCACTACTGGCGCCTAAATTAACTCCCGAGGTATTCTTTTCTATGAACTTGACAACTTCGTCGATGTAGTTTGTTGACAAATCATTCTGCTCCAGAAAGCTTTGAGCAGCTGCATATGGATTCTCTGCGATGAAGAGCAACATCAAATTTATGTCCGCAGCATGAGGGCATATGAAATACTTGCCCGACACATTGAATGGTAGTTTCAATGGAGGTGCACCTTCCTGCACATCGACGTCAAACACGTAGTCATATTCCTTGCCATTGAAAAGTTGCTTCCTTCCAGAGCCGACGGCGTCTACGACATCGCCGATCTTCTGCCAGTTTGACGTTGCACTATCCCACTACACTAGTTCAGATGATCGTCTCGCTATTTCATGAGTGCTCACCTGATGCGCCTCAACAAGGTCGCCATTTTTGATCATTTTTACTTCTCCAGATTTCTTACCTGTGCGATTTTAAATTATCCCGGCGAAATCCATGTGAGTAGTGACCGCCAACCTGGATGGAGCAATGCATCTGGACCAGGAAGATCAGATTTCTTGACATCGCCCACTTGCTGCGACGAAAGAGCCTGGCTTGCGATATGATCATCGAATGCCTTTAGCTCCACTGCGCTGGCCCAACGATCTTGAGATTCGCTGAACACTCGAACGATACCGTCGCTACAGCCACTGACAATATCTCCATTGGGCATCGTAGATACAGCCCAAACAGATATTGCGGGATGAACGATCGTTTGCACACATTCACCGTCTGATCTTTGTGAATAGATGTCATGGGTTAGGCGCAGTTTGATAACGCACCTTGCCACACCCTCACAGAGCGATCTTCGCCACCCGATACTATTCCTCCATTGGGAAGAACGGACAGACTGTACACAAACGACGTGTGTCCAGATAGCGTGTAAACTACATCGCCCTGCATTGTCCAAACTTTAATCTCACTAGTCCCAATCAGCTACCCCATTTCGTCCAAAAATAGCGAAAATAAATTACCTATCGTTGGAACATGAGGCAAAACCTATGTCGGGTATTAGGGTCAAGCCACGAACTGCGTCCTTATGCCCCTCATAAGTCCGCATCATCTTGTGTTGAACCCAGTACTTGATGGTTTTATCCGCCGAAGCTGATTGAAAAAGTATCCGTCACTGATCTGTCAGACGGTAAATGGTCTCACACACCGGTCAAAAATTGTTCGTCGTCAATGGCAAGGACTCCCCAAACTGCTTGCTGATGCCCCTTTAAGTCATACACTAGTTGGAATTGCTTCCAGACTTTGGCAGTTCTGTTACATTGAATATTAGTACACTAACGCTTGTCGGGCAATGGAAGACTCTCACCTGTCCCATGACCCAGAGATGATGGTGCCCGATGGGCTAACATTAAGAGCACAAACATTATCGGTGTGTCCGACTAGCGAATATTCAGGATCCTCTTTTTGTGCTGGACCTAAGGCAAAGATATTGACGACCGTATCCTGTCCCCCAACAACAGCGTATCCTGCCTTGGGTCAATGCTGCATGAGACGATAATAAGGACTGGTAAGCCTACCTTGCGGCGCTTCAGGTGACGGAGAAATATATTGTACAGCATTGACGAATTTTGACCCAGCTCGCAGAATAGATGAAGGAGTGAAGGCGACAGTTGGGGATGATCGTTTCCAGGAGATCGCGGTGGAGTCTCGCGATGCTGAAAGGATAATATTTTCTGTTGGTGAAGCTACTGCACGAACCTATTTGACAGTTATGATCAGATTAACTCCCCCGCATGAATTGATGGGAGGAACCTACATCTGACGAATGGGCTGATAATGTGGCTGATAACTTGTAGGGCATCGGATGAGAACCTTGGCAGCCGCGTAGAAACGAATACTGTAGGTAGTAGACGAGAGACCACAATTGAAGGATAAGAAGCGGGCAATCACGTCGATGAAGGGGTTAAGTTAGAACAGTCGAGATCTAACCACGGTCACGGTGTCGCCTCAAGTTATTCCCATAATCAGTCAAAGCAGATTGGAGTATCTTATACCCAACTTATATCCATGTAACTAAACCGAGCGCTGCGCACAGCGCTGATCAAAGGACTGGGCTAGACCGCGGAAGAAACCATTGCGGATGTCACATTTGCGATAAAGTTCTGCATATACATTGATAACTATAATGTGCACCACACTAACGAGCCCCACAGTCGTGAAATCGACAGCAGGGAGATACGGAGGTGTAAACTATGCCATGCACCATTACTTCATCTCCTGCGAGGACCTCCCGATGCAGACCGTCGACTATGAACTTGAGTAAGCACGACGGATTGCCAAATCGTGAGGGGATAAAAAGAGTGTGTTGACAGATTTCGTATTATTTATTACTTATCAAGTTTAGGGCAGGCCTTATTGATTTATGCGCTGGGCCAATTTCAATCGATTACTACTGCTAGGCGCCCATACCGCATGGCTTGTACAGAGGCAAATTGTTAGATTCGCTGCACTTGTCGTTGACAAATTCGCAGCAAAACCAAATTGTTGAAGTTATATCTTTCGCCTATGAGAGATGCAAAAAGTTTCCCCGATATTACCTCACTGAAACACAACCGTGAGTTCAACGTAACAAAAAATTAGGGTGTCAACAACGAGATAGGAAGGGGAGGATCATACGTTGATACGGCTTCGACCCGTTCACCGTGGCATGCGTGAATAGATCGAAGATCCAGGCAGAGGGCATAAGCTGCGGCGTGGATACCACATATTCACCCCGAAACTATATCTGGCTGACTTCGCATCAAAACTTGGAAGACGTTATACTTGCTTTGTACCCTCGAAGCTTAACTTTGTCGGACAGCAAGCACCGCTGAATATTCTGCGGTTGTCTGGACTTTCCAGGCGCCCTTTGCGGTCTGAATGCCAGAGACATGGTGACAAAGATGTGAAAATTATCTGACCTAATACATTCTCTTTCGACGCTGGAATCAAGCGGATACGAAATAACGTTGAGCTGTTGTTAGCAACTTGAAAAACTCGCACGGTAAACCAATGCCAATGAACGCGGACAAGTTTGATCAAATGATCCTAGAATTCCCAGCGAGTGGAGGGAGTATACAGCAAGACTAGCTCGGAGCAACATGAAGTGATTCATTGACATGTAGGTTCTTGTAGTTAGTTTTTCTGAAGCGAGGACTGACCATCATCAATACAGCAAAACGTCTTCACAGAAAGTTTCAGTCACAAAGATCAACGCCTGAGCCGATTGATATTTTGACCCGTTTCCCGCGGTGCCCTAAATCTGTTGCAGCTTTGCGTTTTTCGGCGACCGCTAGCGTGAGGACATTCTGAGTCGCTTCTTGGGTTTGAGATTCATCGTCAGAGGAACCTGCCGGTGCCGTGACCTCAGGACGTAAGTTGGAATCTGCAATGTCAGCCGAGCTACGTGTGGGTGTCAGCACATGATTAATCGGGTCGCATGAGACAAGTTGATCCTACGCCACTAAGGTTTGTCCTCCTTTAGGTTTGTATCGCACCTACCAGCGTTATCTTGCGTTAGCAACGTAACATGTAATGATCAATACTTCTAACCGTCTCAGATAAACCCATAAGGCGATTCTCGACCTCAGTAAGCGGATTGAAGTAATCAGCATAGGCCTTGGTTCGTTTCGACTTGGAGAGGAAGACATATTTGGTTTTTTGGAGCTCCTTCTGCTTTTTGGTTTTGGCGCCTTTCTTGCCCTTTTTCGCGTGGGAGCGAGTGACACCAATACCTAACTCATCAGAGACGATGCTTTCAACCGCAATAAAGCCTAGAAAGGCATTTGCGTTGAAAAAACTGGCGTATACTGATCACACACCCACCTTTCTCTTCTAGCCTCGTCAAAAGCTGACCAACCAGTGCCGTGTCGCACCCTTCGATAGTGCATGAGAATGATACTGAGATATAAGATCAGAATTGAACTGACCAGTGTACTCCCTGAATAGTGACGCCGAAGATGGCTGGTGCACCTCATAAATTTTGATAGCCCTCCTGAAAAAAAGTAAGTAATTCTGACGCAAGGGACAAGCTACTGTGTACCTGAAGAGTGCTAGGTCTTTGTATCGGGCAATCATATCAGCATGAATCTCCCCCGTGATAAGGTCCCACTCATGGGAGCTGCGGAGACGACAATCAAAGCAGATGAATTGAGCAGGGAGACGCTTGTCTCGTGCACCGTGATATCTATGTCTCATTTAACGAAATATCAAGTATTCAGAAAAGATATGATTGCGTACCCCATGCACCTAGCCAACCGATCTGTATAAGAGAGCTCGCTTTGCACGGGAGATTAAAATGCGTACCAGACGTGGAACCAACGTTTGCAACCACCCTCACACTCCAAAGAAAAATCGGCAATCTTCCAAAAGGGTGAATCGACTTGTATTTCTTTCTAATTCGCTGTGTACGCACCGATATCCCACAGTCACAGTCAAGTTGAACTTCATCTGTCAACGGCACGGAGCCCTTGGAACGGTTCTTATGAAGAGCGATCTGTGGACCAGTGATACCTGGATTGCAGGATGGTCCAGACGCTTCCAGGACCTGCGTCTCCATATCTGTAAAAAAAATCAGTGACTTGACGCAATACAGTCAGCAGATAGACGTCGTACCCAACATCTCTGAATCAAGTGCAGCGGAGACACCATTCCTCATCCCAAGTAGATCCTGGAGGTACTGAGTATCAACCTCTTGAGTGGAGATAGCAGAGGCGGAGGCAACATCAGAAGCAGGCAATGACGGGGCCTTATTCGATAAAGGAGCAGGTATCGGTGACCCCATGACAATCTCCTGCGTAGCTGGGATCTGCTGCGTTTCCTCAATATCATGAGCTGCTTTTCTAATGTTCTAACGCGAACATCAGCGAGGTAAGAGAAGGAACTGATGAGTGACAAACCAAATCACCGACCCGAATCGGGGTCGACTCCGACATACCACCATACTGGACATGAGCGCGCGCCGGAGTAACATTGACCTGCGAGAATGGCCGAACTTCTCCGTCTTCGCTGCGTATGCCGACGGGGGCCATGACTACATCACCACCTAACCGGCACAAAACAATGCCTTCGTCAATTACCATTTCACCTTCGGCATCTTCGTCTTCATCTACGCTCCAGACGACGTTGCGTTCCAACGCATCTTTTTTCTGTAACTGTGCGTCCTCTACTCTGATCCTCGCTTCTTCAACTGGAGTCAACCTGGGGGCTGTGTGAGACGTGATACCCGCGAATGGCGCATTGTTGTCTTCTGATATAGAAGGAAGATACGACGATACTGAAACCACTTTCATGTCGAGGCTGCATAAAGAAGATGTATCCAAGCTAATGGACTGGGATTCTTAGTGCTTACCCATGCCATCCTGCGTTCACTTGGCCGATACTCGTTCGTTCTGGTACTTCACCCGCCGTATGGGTGGTAAAAAACCATTTGTTATCCTCAGGATCTGCCGCCTGAAAATGAGGGGGTTGGTAGTCATCTGGGGCATCTTCGTTGAAGAACAACTTGAAATTTCCGTAACGATTCTCTGCATGAGAGTTTTCGTCCAACTCGACAAAGGAAAGACTTTGACACGCACTAGGAAGGTTTTCCATTTGATTGATAGTTGTTATAAGCGACTTCATCATTGCCTGAAACAAAGCGCTTGAGAATGACATGCTTCCACGTAAGTGAGGACTAGGACACCTTAACACTCCTCTTAACCTCCCCAAGAGTCGGTATCTTCCCTTTCTTAAGGGCCTCAGAGACAGGATCTGGGCGCGCAAGAGACATCTTCGACAACTGATCCCCAAGAGTCATGATCGGTATGACGGTGTGACTTCCAGGCAGTTTGTGGTACTTTGCATCCCTCATCTATTTAGTATAATATATATACGAAAGCCTCAGACACTCACATGGAAATTGAAGGTGTAAGCCTCTACAACACTGCGAGTAACCTAGTCAGAGAACCTAGCAATATTAAAGAATAAAGTCAACAAACTTATTGGGGTCTTTGCTGTCCTACATTAAACATCAGAAAAAAGTGTCTTCAGATGCATCTAATCTTACCAAGTAGATGCCGAATATCATTTTCCGAAGGTACCGCTTGTCTATAGCCTCAAATATGCCGTTCTCCTTTAGAAACATGGATATATGCGCGTCTATCATGGAGAATGGATGCATATATGCGCACCAGGTAGTCGATTATACGATCCCCTTCATTAGTAAAACCTCGGTTGAGGGTCATGATCGTGACACCACTGATATTCAGTCCGGCAGTTCTGTCTGAAGAGAAAGAGCCAGACGAAGAAGAGGTCCGTCCTTTAGATGAAAGTCGATCTATATTTAGTTTTTATTGGTGTTTATCGGTCGCTGTTCGCAAGCTATACTCACATTCACCGAAGTTCTCGGCCGGTAGAAGACCCCTGAAATTGACAGTGAGATAAGGATAGGAGGGATATAGTGGGCACACCTCAAATATGTGATGCATCCCAAACCAGCTTTGAGTAAAGTCTGTATGCATTCCAAACTTTGTTTGCTGCTTATCGTCTGAGGAACAATCATTGACAAGTTCAGGCCAACGACAACTCGTGGATTAATACCTGAGTTTCTGTATTCGCTATTGTACGTTGCATCTGCATGGCTATTAAGTGCGCCTGAGTGTATCAGAGCTTTCACAGTCGTTGGTTTTTGCTTGGATAACGGGAGACGGAAGGAAACAAAGCGACAATCGAACGCGACGCGCATTTGTATCGCCATGTGAAGTAATCACGTGACTAATAACGAATTGAGAATGGAGATCTGCAGTACTGAGTAGCCGGCTACGGAGTAAGTTGTAACATCATCGACAACATGTCAGTGATGTATCCATGAGCGGAACTTTGAAGGGCAGGAAACTCTCAAAATCAGTGGTTCGAGTTGACAGTGTTACAAATGTAGTATCAAAGACAATGCTATCATCAACTCATCAGACTTGCCACAACATCGAAAACACACGTGGAACCTACGTTTGATCCGAAGCTTTATAATATCATGGTTGTCCCGTGCCAATAAGGCTGGTAATTCGTGTGTCAAACCCCTCACTGCGAACTGGCATCTCCGGAGTGTGGAATGGGTTCTTCATGACAGCGTCTGCGTAGGCCTCGTACACTCTCTGAAGAACCGAATCTGCTGTTGTCTCTGCCAAGGATGTGAGAAGAACAAATTTGGTTCCTGTGAAATACAAGAATAAGGGGGCTAGCTATGACGTGCGTCAGATCAAGCACCTGTCACGGTCAACAAGATGGTCATTTTGAATGTTTCCCCTTCGATGACCTGTGCACCTGAGCTTGAACCAGTAGGGGATAAGCGGCTTGTAATAGCGTGAATGCCATGCAGAGTGCCAGCAAGGACTAAATACTCGTTTGATGTGAGTTGAGCGAGGCCATCTGAGAAGGACTCAGTCACGAACAAAGCTGAATTCGTTCTCAACAACCTGCAAAATTGCGCTGGTAGACCAAACCACCGGCTTTGTTGATGACCTTTTACACCTTGCTTGAGCAATTGTTTGATTAACTACTTGACGAAAGGAAACTTACCCACAGGCTAAAGATTGCCATGGGCGTGAAGAGGAGAAAGTAGTTGGCAAGGGTGTTCCACGGGTCACGCCGACAGCTGGCAATGTTTAACTGTTTAACAGTTACAGCTCACCATTAGACTCTCACATTTTCCAGTCAATGAAACTTCGACCGCACTGCCAGTCTTCACTGCTGAGCTTGTTTCTATCGTTTGTATCATGGTGCACACCAACGATACAAGCTTCGACGCTTGGGCAACGTGATTTCATCCAGCTGACCTCGGAACAAATTTTGGCTCTTGCGACTGCAACAGATCCAGTCGCAAATGTAGATACCAATAATCCCGCTTCTCATCTTTCGAAGATCCTCATACCGCGCGCTGGTATGTGTCTATTCTACTTTCTGAGTTTACAACCAATACAAGTATGACAGTGGGTAGTGAAAACATCACCCTCGTTCGTGAATATATCGTGTCCACCTTGAAGGTTTTAGACTGGCATGTCGAAGAGGACACCTTTACTGACAATACTCCATATGGCATTCGTTCATTCACCAACATTATCGCGACGAAAGACCCAACCGCCTCGCGCCGTGTCATATTGTCTGCGCACTATGACAGCAAATTCTTCCCCAACTACCCAGATAACCAGGTGTTTAGCAGGGTTTTCAATTATTCATCCGGGCAACTGTATACTAAACCCATTAGTTTGTAGGTGCGACAGATTCCGCAGCACCATGCGCAATGATGCTCGACCTAGCAGAGACTTTGAACCCCCTTCTTGACCAACGCAAACAACGTCTTGAGGACGGATATGACGATGAAGATGAAGATGTGGCAGACACAACCCTCCAACTTGTATTCTTTGACGGCGAGGAAGCCTTCAAAGACTGGACTGACACAGACTCTGTTTATGGGGCTAGGTCAGCAATTCTCTCGAGGATCGCAAAATTAAACCAATGACGTACTTTTGTTTAGACATCTCGCAGGAAAGTGGTCAACAACTTATATAGCACCTAATTCTAAACGACGGCTGCTTGGGCACGCAAGTTTAACGGAGCTATCAACCATAGAGCACATCATCCTCCTCGACCTTCTTGGCGCCCCGAACCCAACAATACGATCCTATTTTATCGACACAGCTTGGTTATTTGATGCCTTGATTTCTGCAGAAACTCGGCTCAGGGATGCTGGCGCTCTTGATGAAGTTGAAACGTCTACAAACTTTCGCAGTTTCTTCTTACCTCGAACGGGTTCAGGGAATCAATATAATTACGGGTACATCGGAGATGACCACGTGCCCTTTCTACAGAGAGGTGTCAACATTCTTCATATTATCGCATATCCATTCCCGCCTGTCTGGCACACTCTTCGCGTTCGTTATTATTTTCATGTGCCTGACATTGCTGTTGACCTCACATTCTCTAGGATGATGCATCAGCACTTGACGTATTAACCATGCGTCAATGGAACATGATACTACGCGTGTTCAAGTCCCAATATCCAAATTTTTGGTCCAAGATATCACAGCCACTCCCCACGCATGACCATCTCCAACGTTCCGCTAGTGATTTAATCTAGTCGATGTTTCACGCTCAGTAAATCATGGAACCCCGTGACCTGGTTATAGAGATAGGTTGGCAGACCAAGTTCAGGTAACTTAATTCATTGATACAGGACGGCGATACAAACATGTACGAATACAGAAAGGCAACACGAACTGAAAATGTAAGCGAAAAGCACTGGATAAACGTGTTCACAGCGTAAGGATAAGTGATTTGTAATGTTTCACGAGTTCGGAGGCATCCGTGGCGAGCTGTGTGCGGACACGTTTAAGTTCCGGTGCTGTTTGAGAGAATGCATCAGTCTCAGACCTTGTGTTTTTCTCGTGCATCATCAAGGCGTGTCTTTGCCTTCTCTATCAGCCTCTCTCATGATATACGCGTTTCCATGTTCGATGTATGGGCTCTAGGATCATCATGCGTTATGAATACGCTAGGACTAACTTATAACCTTCATCATATCATACATTTTGTATGCGCTGATGAATGACGTCACCGGACAACGGAAAGAACGTTGCACACAACACATAAATCTTCTCGTAGAATATTCATCAAAGAGAATACCGTGACTTTGGCCGTTCTCTATGAAATTTACTTCATCGGTCTGAAGTCGCACTGACAAATCGGAACAGATTTGTTTCGTGCTGCTCTTTCATACGGGCCAGGGAGGTCTGCACCGAATTGCTTTCGAACGCCAAGGTGTTGTTTAACACACAGAAGAACGCTGAGCAACTTATTAACATGTAAGCATCGACTAGTTTGGCACTTTCCGTTCGAGCAGTCGCAAACGTGGTTCTCACCCTAGCTTCCAACGAAGTAGACCTGTTACCCTTCTTGTTACTCGGCAAAGTTGGTACATGCAGTCATGGCACGTATAAATGACGACCAACCAAATACTGTTTGCCTACCACGGCAAAGCGGTCAAATATTCAAGAGTCCTGATGGTACGTCAAGACATACCCGTGAATTATAAAGGTTATTCTTTCACTAGTGATGAACACGAGTGGCGAAAAGTAAGAAGTTGTGCGAACTTCAACGAAGATGCTTTAGTGCCAGTATGCATGGGTTTGTATCATATTCATGTTACTCTAGATCTGCAGGCTATGTAGATCCAAATCAAATTTCTTATGGTATAAATGATAATATTTAGCAGGAGCAGAATTATACCTTTCTACAATTCGCACGGACACAGTATCAGGGACTCAGCGGTTCACTGATGATGATCAAGATAGGTTTAGTACCAACGCACTGGTGAGCGTCTCGCTATCAGGCCTTCTTACAACTGACCACTCTAATATTAGATACTGGAGACTAAAAGAAAAGTCGAACTTGGATGGTTTCACTTTCCTTTCTGCCATTGGACACCGCATCTCGACGTCCATGCATACAGCTTTCCAAATGCTGTCGTCCTACGCTCACTACA
>MU173013.1:192004-219144 GCA_016695475.1 Suillus decipiens
CTCGTGACTCTCTTTGTACTTCTCCTGACTCAGCGCCCAAGCAGACCACCCGATCTCTAAGCTATCCCGTACCTCATCGAGCGACGCGTTCTCCATACTTTCTGGTAGCATTTTGCCTCGAATATCACGAATGAGGACTGAAATGCATTCTCTCATCGCATATATCCGATCTGTTTTAAATCGCTTCTGTGAGCACTTTGCGAGGATAGTTCCGACAACGATTTCCTCCTCGCGTAGGTGCGCACCGGGTACTCGTGAGAGTGTGTGACAGGTTGCAACGTAGATGAGCTCATCCAGGTATGCTGAATATATACTGTCCAGTGAGACCTTGAGTTTCGAAGGTCTCTCACGACGCTCTAGCTGTCGTTTGACTGAAGAACGAAGTGTAATAGAGATGGCATCACTCAGTGGTTTTTCAAGCTGCTGAGGAACGTAAGTGGGTATATCGTCGAGCTGGATGTTGCGGTATAGGTGGCCTAAGGCCCGGTCGGACTCGTAATAATCTGTCGGTCGGGGAGATTCCACCTCTGCTGCATGCCAATCAGGTTTGTAGGGGATAAGGCTGCGAGGAATATCTTCGATGTCGACCTTCCATCCATTCTTTGGGTAGTCAACGGCTTGGCTATGAAGGGCTGCGAGCTTCAGGCATGTCTCATTGAACGATCCGTCCTGTGATATAGTCTGAGTTCGAGCTCTTTGCACCTTCGATGACACTACGTACGCTAGCTTGATCTGCGGTGAACATAATAAGTTGGGGTGTTAGATCTTGTAAAAGAAAAACTTGCCTGCAATAGTGATGTGTTTGTTAGAAACTAGTCCCTGTAGTCAACTTGAGCTATCAAACAGCTTGTGCACACCCGGAATTACGTACCACAACATCTGAGTTGATATATTCCACGACGAAATCACACACGTCGTTAATTGTGCTGGGTCGTTCGATGGTGAAAGGCTTCCCCGAGGGATAAGATGCTGGATCATAATAATCCGGGAGGATCAAGGGTGGATGTTGTATAATCTCATAGAGATCGCTATAAGTTATAAATTATGAGTCTCAAGTCAGGGCAGAGGTAACGTTTCTCCTTACCCGTCAAGATCGCCACCGCCAAGCGAGTTTGCCAAACAAGTTGCACCTATGATCGAGAATATAAGCAGACGGAAGTTTTTCAAATACGCGTGCACCTACCAGTGGATGCAAATACAACAACATTCTTCAGATGGCTAAAAAGGCAGAATTTATCACTTGGAGGTTTTCCGATAGCATATGACTGCTGGACTAGACTCGAGTTAATTTGCGATAAGTGTAGCGCAGGCAGGGACTTACCGTCGCCCGGATGTATGACAGGACTCCTCGAGACCATACATGGCCCATGAAGCCATATGGGCTCACTATCTCCTGGCTTGTGAATACACGCTAACGGAATAGGTAAACACGTAGAGCGAACTGTAAGAAGTGAGTGACATACCATATATCTTACCGGGAGGTAGCTTGAAGACGTTCGAGTGGCCTTTTTTCTCATAAGCAGGTCCCTCATCAGTGACACCCATCAGCATGTAACTGTTTGGAATTGGAATGCGTGCATCATGTTTAACTGCTCGTAGTACGTGGTTGATGGCACAGGCTCGTAGTTGTGCCAGAAAGGGTGTGTCGACGTTCCGATGAAAATGAAGTTGCGTAGGGTTGAATTCCAGACCGAGGGTGTTGAGTCTCCGTAATGTCGATGCCAGTCGGAAAGTTTGAGACAATCCATGACTTTCCAAGAGTGCCGCAAAAAGTTCAACTGAGTCGTGAGCGGTGCGTGCCTCGGCAACAATCTTTTGCTGCAACTCCATAAAAGTGTCTTTTGAGGCACCTCGGTCTTCCAGGACTGTGATCAAGGGCCTGTGCGAGTCGCTTGAGCATCTACACTGTAAAATTGAAATGACAAGGAACTTGAAAATACCTGTTAAGATGAGGAGTATTAGGTTTCACGACGGGACGAGCAATTTCTATCATAGCGTATTCTTCTCCATGATCCTTGAACTTGTTCATACTTTCTCTTAAGCAAAGTTGGATCCCCTCGAGTTGCTTGTCAACAGCCACGACGCCCTTAAAACCAAGGAATCTGATTTGGTACTATAGCCCCATTTAGTACAGTACTTTCAAGCGTGAAACTACTTACCGCCGAAGGCTTCACTGCATGCGCACCACCATCTCGTCGAGCGTCGCAAAGAGTTTGCCAGATTAAATTACCAAGCTCATCGCTGACGGTTCCGACACCGTCAGAAAACATAACACCGTTTTCGACGATATCAGGCATTTCCGACCACTGCGACCGATGAATCTTGACCGATGAATCTGTCGCCGTAAAGGCTTGCTGAAAGGCTATTTAGAGGAAATGTTGACGGAAAAGCTGACTTACAGCCATCCGGGCGGCATACTTCGAAGGGGAATAAATGCATCCGCTGAAGTCTCCCAAGCTATCTCTTATCGTGTGCGCGTTGACCAGTCCCTTGGTGTCGTGCTGGAAAGAGCTAACGAACCAAACAGCATGCTCCCTCAGTGCAGAGGAAGAGTAGGCTAGGAAATCGAAATGTTTTCCCGCAAGCTCAAAACCATCATTCAACAAGCCCCCGACACGGCGCCTGACGAAGCTCGCTCCATCCACTTCTCTGTCCCAGCGATACTGGAGACGATCTTCGTCACGGAAGTCGACTCGAATGAAGTTGCCTTCATAGCCTTCGTACTCGCGAATAACGCGGTTCGATTGCAGTATGTTGGGCCCTTCGAGAATGAGCCGAGTCGGTGTGACTGTGACACGATGACAATAAAAGCGACCAGCAGGTGCCTCTGGACGGACATTCCCGAGCTTCTTCTGTACCACGAGCTCGAAGCACTTGTGGATTGTTTGACCAGGAGGACGAGCCGCAGCTCTTATCACAAAGTATCGCATGATGGCTGCGGCAAATGGTCGGTGGCAGCGAATCAGTTCTTCGATCCTCGGGCGCAAATCCTCGAGTTCTTTTGTGTTTGCAACACCATTTCGGAGAAGGGCCTCTATCTGAAACGCTACAGGCCAGTCTGAGCTTAATGATCTCAACCATCTTTGCACCCAAGCCAGTCTTTTGCTCGTGAAAAATTCCTGACGAAGGGCTTCGATGTGAACTTGATAGGGAGGACGAAGCTCTGCGACTTTACAGAACTGCTTGAACTTATCTAGATCTCCTGGTTCGGAGAGGATGATGCGTATCTGGTGAGCGTATGGAGCAATTTGCTCATGCCCTGGATGTATAGCACCAATGCGTTCACGATAATTCCTCGTATCGGCCTTTGTTCCGGTAAGGGTTCTGTTGAAGTCTTCTCTTTCAATGATCGGTGGTGTGAATAGATCGAAGCATATGTCTAAGGATATTTTGCATTGAGATTTTCAAGCTATGGGCACCGTGCCTTACATTGATCAACAAAATCATAGCCCACAGCCATTCTGTTGATATTAACGAAGTTAACGACCAGGCTGTATAACAGTTGTCCTCGCGCCGGGTCACCGACCTAGACAATTAGAGGATCAATACTTGATGTGGTTTTTTTTATTCAGAATGAAATATATGCCGAACCTTTGCACGGATCAGTTTGTGCTCGTATTCGAAGTTCAACCACCCAAGTCCGCCGAGAAGGTCAATCTGCCATTCCACACTGAAGGCACGTGGATCTGATGGGGTAGCATCTTTTGGGCGATAAAATATGCCTAGGAAATATGTTCATATAATCCAAAAGCAAAAATCATATGAGGAAACTTATAACATACCGATTTGCACTTTAGCAATCCGAAAGTATGAACTTAACGCATCGATCTTCTCTTGCCGTTTCTGAGCGATGTCGGGGTCTACATAGGGGGCCTTTGCGAGGGTGACTAGTGCACTGCTTGGGATGGGCTTGTTCGCAGGAATGAATTTCAGACGCTTTTTGCCGACCTTGATGGTGATACCATCTTCGCCGTCAACAAGCCGACGGAATTTCAGCCCTACGTCCTTAGAGGGCAGTCTAAGCGACCCAAAGCCTTTGTTGCGAACGCCTCCGCACTCGTTCTTTTCGAGCGTGACTCTAAAATTAATGAGACGCTGCTGCGCGTCGGCATCCGACACAAATGGACCGGGGCACGCATGCAAAACCTCTGCGATCTTTTTTGTGACCTCGTATTCAGTTACTTCAGAATCTACGTTTCGAATGGTGAACTCCATGAAAATACAATGAGGGAACAAAGACGGCCGATCGATAAACTCAGTCACTGGTGACTGGATATATATACCAAGTTATTCGGCTGCTAAATATAGTCTAACCTCCGATTCTGGAAGTGGAGGCAAATTTGCTAACCGTTCAGCCCAAGTTTAGCCATCATGATTGTTATCCAGGTTTTGAAATGCGGTTGAAGGCAGGAAGTAGAATAGACTTTAAATTTTATATCATCCAATAGCTCTTGAGTAGCACTTGTTTTACTTGTACGGTATGCCTGCAAACGCCTCAGACTCCAAAGAGATCGCATCGAGTACACACCCGACTTACCATTTTGAATCTGAGCAAATTATATGAGAATGTCTAATGATCGAAAGCAAGAATAACGTACCCGTTGGAATTCATCGTAGGCTGTGCTCCTGACATTTTCGTGGGCATTGCGGATGATTCCCATCATCCATTCAGCAGCTTGGCGTTCATTCAACCCAAGCGCAAACCGATCTTTGAGGCGTTTGATAGTCGGTTCGCCTTTGAAGGACGGGAGACCAGTTCCCAGCATGAGTTGGACTGTGCTAACAAGCTGATCCGCATGAGGTCGGATAGCGAGAAAAGCCTTCACCGTCAGATGTTGAAAGAGTTCGTAGCCTTGAGAATATCTGCCACCCATTAGAACTACCATCTCGTGGGTTAACTTGAAGGAGCTAGGTTCAAACTTGACTCCCTGCGACGTATATTCAGAGAACTGCTCAAGATATCGTGATGGGAACTTACTCCAGGACGTAGATAGACGACAAGAACGAAGTCAGTAAGTATATCAGTGGTTGTGGAACTAAAAACTCATCTATATCGAATAGAAATCCAAAGTCTGAGATCAAGTTCAATGCCGCTTGCCATACTCTTAAACAGATAAAACTTACCGATATGTACGATATGCCCCTCGCCATCAATCATGATATTCCCATTATGACGGTCCTTGATTTGCAGGATATAGCAAGCAACGGAATATGCAGCCATAGACTGGATGAAATTGAGGCGAGCACGCTGGAATGCAACAGTTTCTTCTCCTCCGTATTTCGAAATGAAGAAGTCGAGCAGGTCATTTACTGTGGCTCTTCCCATCTCATCTCGAGATGTGGCATTTGGCACCACGTCAATAACACCGCACTATGATACACGTGAGCAGGTCCAGGACGAATAAAAAAGAAAAAGAACTCACTCCAGCGGCAGTTGCGGTAACCCTGTAAGGGAAGAGATAGAGAGTCAACCCGATGCTGGTGAAGATGTTTTTGAACATCGCGATGATCTGTAGGGCCAACACATCTTGTCGGCAGTCGTCGCCAACTTTGAAGATCGCCTGTTGCCAAACATCATACTCCTCGCGTTTCTCGAGTACACCGTCCAAAAGAGACTCCGAGTTGGAATCAATAATAACGCGCTCCTTTCTCACTTTGAACGTAGCCATGAATGGTGCCTTCGTTGAAAGTTAAAGTTCATTGAGCGAACAATAGGCAAAAGAATGATCTACACACCTTAGCGTGACTTTGAAGTGGTCGACCGGACTTCTTATCAATATCGATAACAATACCGTCAGGGTTGCTGGGAAGGTAGACACCAATATCGACGACTATCCTGGCCATCTCTTCGTCAATCTTTGCCTGTTAAGACACGTCAAATTACATTCTAGGATGGCCTTCGAGGGTCTCACCTTTTTCTCAGGTTTCGACTTTTTGATAAAGGGTTTCAGTTTCCCAGAGATCGATGTCACCTCGTGGAAGAATCCGAATTCTCGATCGTAAAAGGCACGAGCATCGCCAGACAGCGAACCCACCACTAGATCAGTCATCTGATCTAGTGCAGGCTTCATGGGATCCTCCTACTTTCGTGTTAGTAGAACGGAGATGAAAATATGCTTCGAACTCACGATTTCGGCAGCATCATCCTTGTAGCAATTGGCCTTCATGTTCCATATGATCTGGTGGCAAAAGTGTTGAGACACCTTTGCGGTTTCGAAGATGAATTGTGCGATATATCCTAAAGCATACACTCAGAAACTATAACGGCAGGAAGCTACAAATACACACCAAGGTCATCAATGCGAAGGGCCTGGACGACTTGAGGAACGAAAAAGAATGTTAGGTCCACAGGATGCTGCTTCAGGACTCGATGGGCGTATTGTAGCAAGAGCGGATCGTTGCCATGTCGTTGCTCGAAGAAAGTAACGGCTATCACAGGGGTAACAGGCGCCCACATGATGATGTACTGACAAAAACGTAAAGTCTCGAATCACAACATCGTAGAAAAGAAATCACCTTCAGCTCTCGTCTCTGTCCACTTCGGAGGGAATCCCCAATCAAAAATCGTAAAGCTTCTGGAGTATCGACCACCTGGGTAGCGTTGGACCGAACCAGATTCTGCACCTCAGCGTGAGCTGCTGGGCTTTTGAATCGTTCGGTCAGGTAGACTGCTATGGCCGGGTCTACCTCCCAAACTGTGCGGGCCACGCCGGGCCAACTCGACTATTCAAATATATAAATTGACATTCGCAGAGTTAACAAAGTGCGTACCTCAAGCATATTGCGCTCGAGTAGGCTATGAATGTCACTGCCTCGTTTCACGTCATTGCTAGGATTAGCCCAGACCGTAAGCCTGAATATCTCATTCTCTATCAGAAGACGGAGTGGCTGGTTGATGTTCTTTAGGCGCGTAGCGTAAACTACAACCGATCAGTTCAACGCGAAGAAAAGAACTTTCGCTATGCTCACAGGAAGTCTTTGAGGCAGACTGATGAGGAGCGAGGCTTGAAAGAGACGTCATATTCCTGATCGAGTCACCCTGGAGATGCACGAGAAATTCAGACATGACTTTGATATCAGCGTCGACCTGCACTCGATTGGCTCCAAAAGACCACCTGGACAGCATATAAGCGTTGATACAAAGATTGATATCTGGAAAATGTACTAACTGCGGCCGAACAGCAAACCACGAATATGCCGTGCGATACAGACTTTCACGTAGCATACACTCGCAGACAGCATCTAGATGTGAGCTCTTCAACGTCTCCAATCCAAAAAGAAGGAACGTATAGCGAAGCTCTCGAGCCAGCGGATGAGTACTGGACGAATCAATATGGCTTCAAACAGTTGACCTAATGAACGTACCTAAACAACTTGTGTGCTTGCGCAGATCGCAAAACAAGTCTCTGGATGAGGAACATCACAGTCGAACGGCAATATCTAGCAGCTTGCAATCGGCTGAATAACATTTGCAGTAATAATGTATGCGGCATGAGCAGTCGACGAGCATGAGTTGTCGCTCGATCAATCTCGTCCTTGTCAGTTGGGCTGTAACTGATCGGATGGTGGAAGGGATCATCACAGCTGTGGGTTGTCAATCACTTAGGAATTCAGAATACCAATAAATGACAAACTTTGATGAGGCCGAGAACACGCCTTTCTGCTCCTTCACAGTCCCAAACCAAGACGTTAGCACTTCGCACATAATGGCCACTTCTATGTTAGGACGCTCCGCAATGATCCATGTCCACGTTTCAATACCCGCAGCGATCGCTGAGGGGGTGAAAACCTCGAACGGTAGAGCTACTAGAAAGTGAACTAAGGTATAATCGCACTAAAAATCGTCAGAACGAATAATAGAAACATACTGAGCTTGATCTAACCTTCTCTAAAGATATAAGAATCGCTGCACAACGGAATAATAGACGCTGTAGATCTTGAACAGTCAAAGAGCTGCGTTTATTCCGAATGTCGTTCATCGTGTCAGCCATTTTGTCCTTGAAGGATTGGACGCCCGTGCATTGCATCTGAGGAGCTTTATCCAACGAATCTTGATCTTACAAACGTTAAGGCACCCGGTCGTCTGTCAGGTACGCCAACTTACATTTACGAGCCGCAAGTCGCAAACCAACAACCTCCCCTGAAAAATAACGTTTGCTTGCGAGCTGGCTGGCAAGAGCACGTGCACGGTCAGACTTCCAGTTCGATAGGCTACACAGAGAAGCTGCGATGTAAAGTAATTAGAATAGTTGCACATGACTCAAGACCAAGCACCCACAAAGCTGTCGATGCACAGGCCCAAATGCCTTGGCAAACGTTTCGGCAACTGAAGCTCCTAGCTCAGCGGTGTCCGCACTAATTAGCGGTTGCGTAGCTGCGAGATATTTCTGTAAGGATGACATGAATGAAAAGAGCTGCAAATGGCAATAACAAAACGAACCTGAAGCGTCGACTGGAGCTCAATGGGAGCCCGGCTGAGTGCGAGTTCAAACCACGTATTGGCATTGCGCTGCAACTGTCCGAGGATATCATTTCGTACTTTGTAGTCGTCCATGAGCTGCAGGGTGATGCCGGTGACCTCAGAGTGGAATTCGTATACTGGGTTGTACTGCGATTGAATTAACACCAGCTACTCGCTTAATAGAAGTATATTTTCACCTCGTCCGTAAACTCGTTCTCGCACGCGTGACGCAGAAGAGTAAGGCACTCAAGAATTGCATACACCAGTGGCGGGTCGCACATGAGAGAAGGAAACGACGTGATCAGGTTGGATAAGTATTTCGCTGCGATGTCCCGAGCACGAGATATGCGATGAGTGCTAGCTACAAGCAGCTTGCGAAGTTCCTCTGATAGATGAGCCGGTAGTGCCTGTTCCACAGCTTGGGAATTCATTTCTCCCATGCATCCACGTATAACCTGCTGACAATTCAGCTCAGTGCACCATATCCGAAAAAGAACATTACCTTATCAGCTATGGATTCCATGCATATAATAAGATAACTCTGTCGATTCAGGCTGCCATTCGTAAAGTATGACACCAGAGAAGACGGGAGACCAGCAGCAGATCGCATACTCTCGATGTCCTGCATCATCAACAGGAAGATTACCTGTCCCGGGGACAATGGACGTATCTCGCTTGCACGGTGCGGAATATGACGTGTAAGGAACAACCTGTGCTTTGAAATAACCTGTTAAAAATCATTAAGTATTCAGTCTTTCCGAACAACGTAGATCACTAACGATATGCGCATATTCATGCCGGATGACAGTGCTATACTCGATTTCACTCGCTGCATCATGAGCATTCTCGAGCACCAGGGTTGGCGTCTTTGTTGCGATTTTCTCCAGTGCAGGCATGAGCCACGTCATTGCGCCCCTCTCCTCGCAAGATGTAAAGTGGAACAGGACACAGAGGAACCACATGTTCCGAAAGAGGCCAGTAAGTTCTTGCGAAGCGGCCAAGTGTGGAGAATAATCTGGATGGGCAAGAAGTGCTTCGATCGGCAATAATAAAGAGGCCAGCTGTTCGATCATCTCTTCTGTCTGGATCGAATGTTCAGCACAGTCTTACAATGTGTCAGCAAACTTACCTTGACGTGTTTGTCAGACGTGGCCACGTTCTGAATAGCAACGCCTTTATCGCTGAACAGAGTGAGCAGCTCAACTAGGTATACGTCATACAAATCTGGTCTTTGATCTAGTTCCCGTGCTAGCCTCGTCTGGGCTGCCAGCACCTGCTATCCGTCAGCACGCACGCCGTTGACTTATAATTCTCTACATACCATGTTATTAGAGAATCTCGGGTCCTCCAGGTTCGTAGCGCGATTGATTTGCGAAAACGCACGCACAATATCTATGAAGGACTCTTCAGGAGCTACGAGCGCAAGGTCCACCAGATTATACGCGATGGCAGCCTCGAGAGTCGGCTCCAAAGTCCGTAAGCGTTGCAATAACATCGAGATCGTGAGCTTTGTGACTTCCTCTTGGCCCGCCTTGTGAAACTCGAGTGCAAGGCGTGTGACAACGGAGATAGTCGTGATCCCGATGACCCGCTTCTCTTCGTCTGAGCGACCGTGTAGCCCTGTTTCGTCGCTTTGGAAGGTCACACTATCATTGGGAGAGGTCATCGAGGAGGCGTAGAGGGGGTTAGAAAGGAGTTGGTTGGAAGAGGATGATTCAGTTATTTCTTTGGAGGTCGCAGCGATATAATTGAGGAGAGAGTACATGTTGGACATGATGCAGTCGTCATCAGGCGACAGCTGGCAAGGCTTGAGGGGCATTGAAAAAACTAAGAGAAAAAGATATACCTTGATGCAAACCGCAAGGCATTTGGCAGCCGCTGTCAGAGGTGGGGGTGCACGCTTCTCGGTGTTGAATGCGAACTCGAATATGGAGAGAGGAGACGTGACAAAACGGCGGAGATGATGTGCAAAAGACGGAGCGATCTCCGGGAAGCTGTAAAAGATGAGCCAAGGAAGCGCTACGCGTTTCATAGCTTGACTAACCTCTGCACAAGCACCGTAGTAGCCTTGAGCGCCGATTCCTGAACGAGATTGTCCAGGATGGGTGCGTTGTCACTTAATAGTTGCATTAGGTGAGTGTGAAGACTTTCATCTAGCTTTCGAAACGCAACGGAGCAGACGGACGCTAGTTTCTATTCGTGAATGATGAGTCAGATGATATTCGACCAATGAACATACGAGAAAAACGTACCAAGCTCTCGGACATGGTCTCCCATGCATAAGTATCGCCGGGAGGTTCGGTTTCCATACCCTCAATCTGCTCCAGTAAATCACTGAAGCATTGCAGTGCATCTCTGATGACATTCCTTAGAATTTTCCTCGTCTCTTCGTCATTCTCTAATCCTAAATCCTTCGCAGGACATTTCATGAGGTTCACCCACGCTTTATTGGCCGCAGCCGCTTCGCGCACCTGGCCTTGGTGGACCAGAGGAGCACTCGCGAGGGCTTGTGCGAGCACGGTCCATTCCATCTCCATGACACAGCAAACTATGAAATACCCACTCAGTGGGCGTCCAGATGCGATATATCGAGAAATGAAGGTGTGGCAAAAAGCGACGGGAGTATCGACGGTATCTGTGTCATCGGCTTCTTGATTTAGGTCAAGTAGGTGATGGTTGATGCGTTCAAGAATGGGAGTCGCGAGAAGAAACCGAAGGGACTCAGAGAGAAGGCGCCATTGAGAGGCGGTCCATGGGTAGAGAGTGGAAGTGATCGCACGGTACAATCCGTGAACAGAAGGCGTGAGGTGTGTAAGCACATCTATAGCTACGGACATGTTAGAATGGTTGCGCGAAAGCCAGTTGAAGTCCTTACAACTGCACTCTTCGATGTTTTGGACAATGTTGTTGACAAAAGTGATAATGGACGTGACAGTTCTGTCTGCGTATTCTGGGTGGGCGCGGCAGATACGCAACAAGGCGGAGACAGTAGAGAAGACCAGCTGGTCAGGGAGGGCCCACTCTGATAAAGGGTCAGTAACACGGACTACAATAACTGAGAGATGATATACCATCCCATGAAAGACACCGGTCAAAATCTACATGCGGCACGTCACGCAAAAGATCCAGAAGGACGGGAATGAGGGTATCGATGTGGTTCGCGATATGTTTGTCCGGAAAATTGGCGACAAGTTCGCCGAAAGCGATATTACAGTGAGCCCTGGCCTCAGACTGTGGCCTTATAAGTCAACGGACACGCATTGAGTGGACACGTACCATAAATACACGAGGTTCGACCTCCGATTCGCCAGAGTCACCATTGGGTGTACTGTGTTTCTCATCTGCCAGCTGGACTTTGGATTGAATGAGATCACGAGTAGCGAGGAGATCCTCCTCTGTTTCCGGTTCGAGGGTAGCAAGGTCTGACAGAATTCGCTGGCGGATATTCAACTCCAGGCTACAATAGCGTTGTCAGGTGAAGCATGAACGGGAAGCTTGGTGACTCACCAGTCCATCGTTCTTGTGCAAGAATTAGAGTGCTTGAAGTTAACAGAACGGTGATGTGGAATTCAAGCTATGATAGTTCACCAGAGCCGTCAATTTAGCGGCAGAGGTACTATGACCAAGTGATTAGTAATAGTACTTTAAGGCGAATACGTGATGTATCTTACGGTTTCACCTGACGTTGGCGTTGTTTTCGCAAAGTTGTCTTTTTCGAGTCCAGTGTCAGAAACAAGTAGTAGTATGTACTATGTCCACTGTGGTGTCTACGGTGTACTAATTAGTAGCCGGTGACGGGCCTTTCGATGTGATCTCAGCTATCACTCAAGCTCAAGCATGGATGCATGATGCAGATTGGAATTATATCCAACTTTCACCTGTACAGCTAATAAGTATATGGAAGCTACTCGACCAGCCGGGATGAGTCTAAATCTTGCTTATGTAAAAGACGTGACTGTTCTTTACTATCACCGACCGTGATCTCACCAAATATCATTTCTCACATTCGACTAGTTGATCTTTCCTTGCACACAAAACAACTAGGTTAATGCAAGCATCTGGTACAGAACTTATGGCAGGAGCGGCGCGATTTACTACATGAGAAAAATTACTTCGGGTAACGGACAGGGAGAGAAACACCAGCTCAACAAAGTTGGACAGAGTGCCATCACATCCAATGGCAGAAAAACGTGCGTCTCACTTACTTCCGCCTGGGCTCGGCCTGTGTTATCGTCAGATGCTAACTGGCAGCGCCATTTCAGAGAATATAAATATAAATATCTGAATTAAATTATCAAGACCCGTGAAGTGGAGAGGGTAGTCTACATCAACGACTTCACCAACGCACGTGTGCCTATTCCGTACTCTACCTTTACCAACAGTTCATCTCGTTTACCTATCAGGTCATTCACGTCGCTATATCCACACAAACCCATCGTAACGTGTAAATCACAGATGCTTTGCATCAAAATTTGCTCTACCCCCGCTTGGCCAGCTATCGCAAGTCCATAAACAATCGGTCGGGCAACTAAACAATTTATAAGATGGGAGCAAAAAGGACGATGGATGACACACTTAAAACTCCCTGTGCTCCAATTGCGAGCGCCTTAATTATGTCGCTTCCTGTTCGAATTCCAGAATCGAATAGGACAGTCAGTTTGCCCGATTTTTGCGCGTCAAGAACTTTCTGTGAGCGCATGATCATGTCGAGTGCATCCAGTGAGCCTAATGCACCATCTATCTGACGACCCCCTAAACGTCCAACTCAGCGCTATAGTGAACAAACGAACTGTCGACAGCGATACATACCATGATTAGAGACGACAATCCCGTCGATGCCCATGTCAATCGCCTTCTCTGCGTCCTGGTGAGACTTTGTATCAGCGATAGTTCGTGACGGCTCCAGGTGAGCGCACATTGACGGCTTGTATCCCCTTGAGCAAGATGGGACCATCCCAGTTGTCCTTGACGAATTGAAGGTCCTCCCATGTTCTGAAAATTCCAGATCCCGTCTCGGCGAGCCATTGGCTCGCAAGGAACATTGATTGTTTGGTTTCTTCGTCACCTGCCGCCGCTTTCTTCCTGATGTTCTCCTGATTAAATGGAAATTTTGGACGCTCATGTCGAGGTGCGAGTCCATGGCGTTTCATAAACACCGGGTCCGCCATACCCTGTTGGACGCCGAATCCATGTCCCGCAGGGCTATATCCGATGCAATGGTCATGTGATCGCCACCCGATAATCATCGTATCAACCGTGATAACGAGAGCAGTATATCCATTTTCCTTCGCGCGTTTGAGGATGGACAATGCTATATCGGAAGAACGAGGCCTGTAACATGGTCAGGTTTCGTTATATGACACAACACAACACTGACCAGTAAAATTGATACCATCGTTGGCCATTTGGCCCATTGGCTTTCGCTATATCCTCGAGGGATCGCGACGAAGAAGAACTTACAATCAGCGGTACACCGACTGTCGCAGCTGCACGAGCTGTTGCAAGCTCTCCGTCAACATGCACCAGACCTTGTTTGCCGACTGGTCCTATGAATATCGGTGAACACATCTTCATACCCAAAATTGTCGTCTGACGGAAGGGGTTAGGCAGCCCTCGGTAACTATCATTTCCAACGCACTTACCTCAATACTGCGTAATGTAACATTGTTTAACATGCGCGGGACGAGCTTCCACCTTTCAAATGCCTTCCTATTAGCATCGTCGGTCGAACAGGTACCTGCACTCTTCGACGTATACTGGTATGCAACTGTCAACAACTCAACGTTCAGGTCCAGCTCTACCATCCGAACACTGCAACATACTAGAATTGTCCTTCATGACTTCGCGGGCTTTATCCTCGATTTCCTGGACATCGACCGTACCGAGCACTGGTCCATTGCCCGAGCTATAAATCTGCGACAGCCAAGATATCCATTTGTTAGGTGGTGGAGGTTGAGTTGTCATAGACATCGTTGGTGTGCAACTGCGAGTTCAGCTTGCTAGTAACAAAGGTCGCTGCTGGAGAAGCCTCTTGCGCGGGCTACATATACATGGGTCCCGTTGCGTGGCATGACATTTCCGACGATAACATCCAGGTCTATGACGTGCTTTGGTTCATTACGTATCATGATTCATGGAGGTGTGCGAAAGGAAATGTCTGTGACTCATAGTTGAGTCTTAAACTCTACCAAATCTGTTACATCTCGCTGGTCCTTTTGATTGTTTTCAATAATGCAGCAGTCACACGAGCTCGGCGAAACGCCCCTTTCTAGGCATCAGTTTGAGACGTGAAGCTACCGAAGCTATTCGGAAGCACGAAAAATACACCCGAGGCAAACTAAAGAACATCTTCTGCGGACTTGCAGGCGTCACAATCCAAAACATGGTTCAAACTGGGACCGTCAGTCTGGTAGATTGCCAGCAGAATATATTGGACTGTGTCTTATTCACGATTGGGGCGATAAACTGACCAGGCAAGGCCCATTTTGTGACTACGGTTTGACTCTCGTAATGATAAACTTGTCGTGCACCCAAATAAAAATTTAGCCCCTCCTTACACACTTCTGAAACCATCTATTTGCCAGGTGTGCATCTAAAATCTAACACAGGGAAAATAGTTTTTCACGCCGGCAACTATACTTCTCACATGCTTCGTGGCGCCTAAGTATTCGGGCGACGCACTTAAAAGCTATGCCACAACTATATGTGGGTGCATATATATCACTTTACAGCTATCGTCATATCGATAGGCCAGAATTTCAAAATTTCATTTAGCAGATTTTGTCTACTGTCTGAGCGATACCAAACAGAGGCAGCGTTATGCCAACCACTTTTACAAGTCGTTGTTGAACCTGACTTATTGAGTTTGTGCAGGGCGCACACTGATCTGCGACCAGCTGCACATGGCGACATGATCGAGCCAGTGTCTTTCTTATCTCATTCAAGAACGAGGTCCAACGTGAGGTGCTTGAACGTTGCTCTCCTCGTGTTGGCTATTGGTTCAGCATATTTTACATACATGCTTCTGCGTCAATCATGCCTATGTAGTGTTCGTTCGATGGTGGAAACAGACGTTCAACATCTCTCACCTCCCGCAGACCACTTTGTAACTCAATATATCCGGAGTGCGCTCGACGTGGCATGAGATATGAGAGAAGATACTGCTAATGCGGTAATAGAGTATTAAATTCAAAATGGCTTTATAATTTCGCTTACTGTAACATTGTGCTGTATTATATTGAGTAGATGAGGACTTTTCAGTGATTTTTGAATGAATAGAGCCCGTGAGTTGTGAGAGCCGAAGAGCTGGATTGACTGTTCGATGGCTGTATCCTGTTACTTGTGCTATGACCTTTCATGTCAGGCCACGCGTGGACATGGCGACCCACTGCTATTTCACAGCTTCTGGTACGTGTTGACGGTTTCTGTGCATGTCGGTGATGGTCGGCGCTCTGACGTTGTATTAAAACCAAGTTATGACAACGACTTACAAGATTGGCCTAGCATGAGAGCCTCCATCGGTGAAGTGCTGAGGAAAGAATAAAAGCAGCTAAACGAAATTTCTAGATTCTGGCCCATCGATATGAAGATCACTGTAATATATGACGAAGCCTCGATTTTCATATCCGCAGATTTAATCTACCGGTATCATGATCTATCAGGAAAATGACTGTTACTGGCATTGTGATGCGCGACGTTATTAATATACCTCGGATGTTATCAGTCAAGACTCGGCCCGCTATCTTGCACAAGTCAGATAGGCGACGGCCCGACTTGAGAGCACACGACGACGTTGGCAGTAGGGCCCGCTGTGATGTTATCACCATGTTCTAACGCGATGTCTTTTATGCCAAGGATGCAACGGTCATGTTCGATGCGTGAAATGATACCTCCATCCAGTGGCTTTTGAGAATAGGCAAGGCACAGTAGAGCATGTGAATATGACGAGGTGGACACAATTAATAGAAACCGAGTCGCTGGCAATCTGTTTGAAATAATGAATCTATGAGTTCATTATCAGTGGTTGACCCGTGGGCCGCGGGAGTCTGGTTGGACGTCGGCATGACACTAGATCCTGCTCCCCGTACGGGTGACAGTTTGGATATCGTGCGTAATTCACATGCCCCTTGAGTGCCATGGTTCGCTGGGTCCAGGGTCAGACGAAAAGCTTCGTTGTCAAGCATTGAAGCCCCTCACGCAAGACACTACAATGTTGTCGAAGGTAAGTTGTACTCATCATCACATGAGGCTCCACTTACTTACATAGTTCCCACAACCTGGCATTCTAGATCTCCGTCAAAAAATGGGGGTTTTGAACTATATGAATAATATGGTGCGTTATCCTGGCATCGCTACTTCCTCAAGACCATGCTGCGTATGGACTCGGACTTGGACATACTGATCCACGGCTGATTGGTAGTCTCTGGTATATGTTAGAGTCGATTGATGGTTGCGGTGCCGGTAGTCATTGACATTGAGTAATGATACAGATGTAGTTAGCATACACCATTATTCAGAGAATTTTTGAGGTCTAAGAAGCACCGAACAATGTTGGTCAACTGTAACCCTGTTGTACTTGGCCTAGTAATCTATCAATATGAAGATAGTCGTAATATCACTCGCTGTGCGTCAATATGGCGCATCAGAATAGAAATATGGAGTAAGAGTATGGTGATAAAATAGAAAGGACCAAGTTGAAGGTACGCTTGCCCCTGATCTCCATATCATCATATGCGGTGGGGTTGGAGTGCAGCCTGGTGCCGACTACACAGCAAGTGATATCCCGCGGATTCCCACTGCCAGAAAAGCTGCTATAACACGAGTTGGAGCGAAGGTCACCTGAAATACGGAATATCGAATGGCTAGGAGTGTAGCATAGCCGGCATTCTGAGATATATCAAGATTTGGCTGGAGGTTCGGTGGGAGGAACACCCAATTCGGGGAAGTCGTTGGGTCTTGCAATTCTTTTGGGTTCCCAGTCTTGGTCTCCAGCAGCACTTAGTTTCTGGCACGTCCACGCTAGTGAGACCTTGAGATACTTGGTTCACGAAAACTCACATAGTATTCCTCCCTAATGTCAAACTTTTTCTTCTTGCGATCGAGACCTAGAGCTTGCTCGCCACTCATCTATGAGACATTGAGTAACAACATAAGGTTCCACACGAGGAATTCAGACCTGTTTGACTTTCTGATCATGTAAGTCATACCGGGTTTGCGTAAAAGTCTGAAGACCAAACGAAGCGCCAACTATGATGAGAAGAAAGGGAACACCGAATAGGGCAGGATGCCGCTTCAATCTTGACTGAAGCGGTGATGGGTTTATGGGGTTTGAGGAAAACGGCATATGATGTCCCAGACTGCAGCCCGAAGCTTGAAGGTTGAAGCGACTATGGCGTTGGTAAACCTGTCAACAGAGGAAAGTAGTACCTGCCTTTTCTAGATGATTCAGATATTATCCGAAGATGTCCGATGACTCAATCATATCGATCTCATTTCTTTTCCACATCGCAACTTCTCCCAACTGGCTCAATTCGTACCACAGAAGCTCCTTTGTCCATGAGCGGTATGTTAGTCATCTCAGAAATATCGATCTTTGATTATCGGCCCTCTTACAGTCACTGTCGTTCTTGGTTCACAATGGGGAGATGAAGGCAAAGGCAAGTTAGTCGATATCCTATCGGCTGACTTCGACGTCTGCGCGCGATGCGCAGGAGGTAATAATGCTGGACACACAATTGTCGTACCTGTTGGACCGGAAAAGGTGAAGACTACATTTGCTTTTCATCTTCTACCAAGCGGTTCGTGATCAGTTCTCATGGTACTTATTATATGGTATCGATCTATTGATTATCTAGGTCTCGTAAACCCAACATGCGTGGGCTTGATTGGTTCAGGAGTTGTTGTACATGTTCCTTCCTTTTTTAATGAGCTCGACGCATTGGAACAGCAAGGTCGGGTTTATCATGGCCGAATATGCTTCAGCGATGCGATGACATAGTTACGCAGGCCTGAACTGCTCGGATAGACTATTTATTTCAGATAGAGCACATCTCGTGTTCGACTTCCACCAAATTGTAGACGGTCTGAAGGAAGTGGAGCTCGGTGGTTCCAGGTATGAACCTTCACGTAACTCTTCATACATTTTTTATCATAACAAACCTGCAGCATCGGAACCACGAAGAAAGGGATAGGCCCGGCTTACTCCGGGAAAGCCTCTCGTTCAGGCCTACGAGTGCATCATCTCTTTGATCATGATACCTTTGCACAAAAGTTTCGCAAGATCGTCGAGGGTCGCTTCAAGCGCTATGGTCATTTCGAATATGATACAGAGGGCGAGATTGCGCGCTACAAGGTCATATCTCTCATGCTTTCCCTATCAAATGTCATCATTGAACATGACGTAGGTTCTTGCACAGCGACTAAGGCCTTTCGTTGTCGATGGCATAGAGTATATTCATGGCGCGCTGGCAGCCCGCAAGAAAATCCTCGTTGAAGGCGCAAATGCACTCATGCTTGACCTAGATTTTGGGACGTATCCCTACGTCACCTCGTCGTCCACCACAATTGGTGGTGTGTGCACTGGTCTTGGTATACCTCCTAAAGCGATTGGGCACACCATTGGAGTTGTCAAGGCATATACCACTCGGGTTGGAGGAGGACCATTTCCTACTGAGCAACTTGACGTTGGTTTTCTTGTAATCAATACATCTACATATGTATTAACACATTTTCAGCACATTGGCATCCACTTCCAAGAAGTTGGAAAGGAGTATGGTACTACTACAGGCCGAAGGAGACGTTGCGGCTGGCTGGATCTCGTCGTCATGAAACACTCATGCCTCATAAATGGATATAATTCGCTCAACTTGACAAAACTGGATGTCTTGGATGAATTAGAGAACATCAAAATCGGGGTCAAGTACATGATCGACGACAAAGAACTCCAATATTTCCCAGGTGAGTTAACCTTCAAACAAAGCGAAGCATTATTCACGGTCCATCAGCCAATCTTGATGTTCTAGCCAAGGTCACAGTGGTCTATGTGACACTTCCCGGATGGAAGACGCAAATAAGCTCGATAACATCGTTTGATGACCTCCCAGATAACTGCAGGAGTTACATAGGGTTCATAGAGAATTTCTTGGGTACACCAATAGAGTGGATAGGTATCGGACCAGGACGTGAAAGCATGCTGAAGAAGACCGGCAGGATATCAATGTCGAATTAGCATGCAATAGTATAACTTGAAGCTGGGACAAAGTATTGGACTATTTTAGTAACTCATTCTCACGCTCACAAGTCGTTTTTGCGTAACCCTGTTTGGTCTCTTCTTCGTCACTCTCTGTCACGACGACGGTCACCCTCGCTGAAGACGCCGTAACAAGCGTCACAACCAAGGCTCAGTCACATCGGACAATGCATGCTATGGACCCAGGGGTTCATCATAATCCATCACAGAGCACCCTCACACCAGTTTCATCTTCCCGTAGACGTTCGCGAGAAAATGAGACGCCCCAACAAAGGCAAAAACGAGAGAAGGCTGCGGAGCGGCAGCGCCGGAAACGCGAGCGTGATCGTACCGTCAATAACATCAATGCAATAATGGCATTCACACAACCCACGGATGCCCAGCCTCTTCCCCAGCCTCAGCCATCTCAACCACCTACCCCGACCTTTACCGGTCAAGAAATGACGCCCGAGGAGCTCACTAGGCGCGAGAGAGTAAGGGCAGCCGCCCGGGAACGCCAACGTAAACACCGGAGTCTCGTTAAACAGCGGAAGATGCGGGAATTGGGACTGGATATGCCCAATGATATGATGCAGGGGATGGAAGAGTACAGAGTAAACGGAGACGGCCAGTATCAACAGGTACTTCCCCATGAGATGACGCACCCACCGCATGCAATGAACCCGCAAGACGCATCCTTCCCCCAAGCACCACCTCCACAACTTACCGGTGGACAAAATTTTGCTTCGACACTACTCCTATCTTTCTCCTGCGCACCCCTTCTTAAACAACATTTGCTAAGGACACTGGCGATCACAAGTGAAGAACTCGCTTCCTTGGAACCAATCATAGCAGACGCCTTTGATCAATGGGATCATCAGGTATGAGCCACTGTACCTCATTATTACCGAAATGACCCACTTAATATTAGCGTCGCATGCACTATGCCCAACAAGCTGCAGCCAAAGCTGCAGACGGCTCTATTTCTGGACCATCGGCTGCCCCATTTCCAAATGTTGATATGGCCGACCCTGCTAGTAATGGGTTCGGGGAACCTCCTCAGCCCCACCCAAGCGAGTTTCGTGCTCGATTCCATCGCCCTTTAGTGGCACCATCCCCTTTCCGTAACTTTAATCCTGATACCTCTACAACTGCCACGACTTCCACGCCAACTTCAACTACGACGTCTGGGCCCCCGTCAGACCCAATAGATCCACATCTCAACTCCGTGGTGACACCTGGTGACGTCAGACAAAAGAGTGTGACAGCTTTGGATCCAGACTTTGGACAAGCTAAAGGAGAAGCGGAGGGGGTAGCAGGAAGGTTGGAGAGGTCGTGATTTCTCTTCTGGTCGTGATCACATGCACATCACGTATGACATGTGGCCTTTTATCACATTTCCCATCCCCTCATATACTTATACTAGCATCGCACCATAACTGTAGGTTAGCGCACTGGCTCCCCTGAGGCTGTAGTATCCTGTCTCGGTGCCTGATAGCGTCGCATGCGACTCCATAATTCGGAGAGCACATTATTTAAAAGTTGGAGTGGCGTGTCCTCAAGTCTCCCCTCAGTATCATGGAAGGACGTGGTTTTGGTTTTAATAAACTGTAGCAAGACCACCTGTAAATATGAAAGCAGAATGCACGAGTTTACGGTGAACGATGGGTTACGAGTCCGAAACGTGGTACGAATCAAGCAATTTTGAAAGCCATACGATTCATCTCATAGCCTTCAATGTGATTGGTATCGCTCTCAAGCCTCAGGCTTACCTAGAACACCGTGATATTATGCAATTTGTTGAAAGACATAATTGATGTCCTCAAGCTTCAGCGCTGCTTCCGAAGCCGACATATGGACCGATAGGATCACTAATACCGAGAGCTCATAAAAAAATTGGATCATCGACGCTCAGCGCCGCAGTCTTCGACATGAAATCACAAGAGATGATCTGTCTGGTCACCAAAATCAGCGATGATTAATGGAGATCGACTTGGAACTCACAGATAATTGCGCCCTTGAGTTAATACTCTACGATAGTAATCTGTAGCCACTCAATGGGACCAGTGGCTAGTCAACTCTTACGCACCAGTAATAGCCTCTCCCATCCTGTAGATAGTCCATGTGCCCCTGGTAGAAGAACCTCTGATAGGAAGGTCGGGTTGAACCAATTAAAGCTCCGATTAAAAAAAGCCGAATTCGAGCGGCGAGTGCTACGAAATACGCAGAAAGCAATTCCTTACAGTTCTAGCCTTTGACGACGATCATGGCACTGAGTTTCATAGGGTATGTGGATTTTTACCCATCTCGCCATCTTTACTGATTAGCACCGCTCAGAAAACCAATTTCTCTCATATCTCATTCTGATGTGCGGTATCGAGGAATACTAGCGGGCATTGACCCCGCTGCCTCTACGATCCAACTCTCAAATGGTAAGTTTCACTTTCTGCATTTGTCCAGTTGGGCTTATATGGTTGCCAGTATTCTCTATGGGTACTGAGTCGAGAAGGTGAGCTGTCGTCCTCGCTGTAGCACCGCCAGTTTCTGCCTCGCCTTCTCCTGCATGACGCGTAATCTGACATCAAACTGGCGTCAGGCCACCCTCAGAATTCATTCCTCCCGTCCAAGAACCATACCAATACATAATTTTTCGCGCGTCTGAAGTCAAAGATCTTGCAGTTGATGAACCAACTCCTCTTCGTAGTGTTCATGACGATCCCGCAGTGTTGGGGGTGAGTACTGTTTACCTACTTTGAACACACTCTGATAATTTAGCATCATAGGCGTCTGCTCCTGGAACCCAACCTCAGTACGGTGCATACGGTCCTCAATATCAACAACCTGTCGTAGCCCAGCCGCCGCCACCACAAGCTCAGGTTCCTGCCTATCCTCAACCTGTGCCAGTACAGGATACGCCAGCTCCCCCGATAGTCTCCGTCGTGCAAACGGATGACGCACCAGGTCCCAGCACCGGTCCGAACCGTGTCAATTCAGTACACACTGCTGCTGCATCAATGGAAACAGTTCAACGCGCTTTAGGAGACTTACGTGGATCCGGAAATACTGCGCCCACGCACGGAGGTCGTGGCGGTCGACGTGGTAATCATGGTCACGGTGGAGAGACAAAAGATATTAAGGTGCCTTCAACGGATTTCGATTTCCAGAGCTCAAACGCTCGGTTCGACAAGACGGCAGTTGCACTAAAGAAGAAGGATGGCGATAATGAGAATGGCGCTCCCTCCGACCGTGACTCACCAACGGACAAGGATGAGAAAGACGATGTGGCCTATAACCCAACCAAATCATTTTTCGATTCTTTATCGTCTTCAACGCAGGCTGCCCCACCACCAACACGAGGCTCTGGTGGACGGCGAGGTGGTGGAGGCAGAAATCGTAGGGAAGAAGAAAGAGAGCGCAACGTCGCTACGTTTGGTGAACCTGGGGGTGTAGGACTGATGGGCCCGGGTGCTTATGTTGGAGGTTGGGGTGGATATGGACGACGAGGTGGACGCCCGAGGGGGCGTGGTGCACCTCCTGTCGGGGGTCGTTAGCTACCCATAATTGTCACTGTCGTTTGTTCGTCTTTGCTGTTTCAGGCTAGTAATTACTTGTCACCCAGTATTAGTGTGGAGTCCGTACTCCAGCTCCAAAAAGAACATGAATTTTGAGTAAATAAACACAAACAGCGAACAGAACTATGGAAAGCCAGGCCACCGTGCTATACTTCAAAGGCCTTCACTTCTCAGAACCTTCCTAGTAAGTTAAGTGCTTCCATTAGCCTCCGAACACCCTGTGCGACCATTCTAATGCATCATATAGATTTATTCCTGCTACCATAAGGGAGTGGGTTATATCGTGTTTTACCACTGGGACCTCATTCAAATCGGTCGTCTTCCTGCGTCTGTTGAATCGTATTCTTCTTCGATTGCTCGTTCGCCCGGCCAAGTTCACGTTTCGCTGAAATCCCCATCAGTGATCCATTGTCGTACTCTCACTACCGGTGCCGAGTTCGAAGTTGCGATGTTATGTTTGGGATGGACTGGATTGCTGCGCTGCCACCGTTTTTTTTTTTGGCCCTCACTCGTGGGAAGATGAGGCTCCCGTCTCCAATCCTCCATGTCTGGCCTTCAAGGTGGTGACAGTGTCTTGTTGTCCTCTTTTTTTATATAGTATCTGCTGATTGCCTTTTGTGTTTCTAGAAACTCCATGTATCCTTAGCGGTAATGTCAATCATATTAAACCTGCTACTAATGATGGTGAATTAGAATCATCTCAGTTTTCGTCCCTCCTCGGGGTAATTGTATTGTCTCGTAGCAGTTAGTTCAGACTCGAACTTTATTGTCCATGTCGTCTTTTTCGGGCCGTGTCAATCAGGGTCCCCAAACTTGAGAAGTTTTGTGAGTCGCCAAGTGGAAGAGTTACTTAACCTGACCAGTGTGGTTACCACAACAGAATCAAAAATGTTTCTCTTGAACTACGCAGGTTCGAAACCTGCTGAACTACAGTCTTTTTCTATTGGAATCTGCTTTGGCATTCGTTCATGGATGGTTTCTTGAGAAGTTCATCGTAACTGGTCTTAGCTAGGTGGTTGCCACAACAGAATCAAAATCTGTTTCTCTTCAACTGTGCAGGTTTGAAACCTGCTGACGACAAGGTTTTTCTATGGGAACACACCTTGACATCTACTCATTGATGGTTTCTTTAGAAGTCCATCATAATGGGTCTTAGCCAGGTGGTTGCCGTAACAGAATCAAAATCTGTTTCTCTTGGACTGTACAGGTTCGAAACCTGTTGAACTAGGCTTTTTTTTCTCTTGGAACACACTTTGGCATTCGTTCATAGATGATTTCTTTAGAAGTAACTGGTCTTAGCCAGGTGGTTGCCAGAACAGAATCAAAATCTGTTTCTCTTCCACTGTGCAGGTTTGAAACCTGTCAACGACAAGGTTTTTCTATCAGAACATACCTTGACATTCACTCGTGGATGGTTTCTTTGGAAGTTCACCGCAACTGGTCTAGCGTGGTAGTTGCTACAACAGAGTCAAAATCTGTTTCTCTTGCATTGTGCAGGTTCAAAACCTGCCGACGACGAGCTTTTTCTATCGGAACACCTTGACATTCACTCGTGGATACGGTTTCTTTGGAAGTTCACCACAACTGGTCTAGCCTGATGGTTGCTACAACAGAATCAAAATCTGTTTCTCTTGGACTGTGCAGGATCGAAACCTGCTGACGCCGAGCTTTTTTCTATCAGAACACATCTTGATATTCACTTGCCGATAGTTTCTTTAGAAGTTCAGCGCAACTGGTCTAGCCTGGTTTCCAATCAGTCATAGTTTGCGTCATGTGTTGCGTCAGCGCGTGGTAATCACCCTGCTTATGCGGCTTCCAGATCTAGAAGGTTTGGCTCAGACAAATGTACCTTGGTCAGGGTGAACGGTGATCGCAATGATTTATAAACACATCCTTCGCTACTGGGCAGGCGCAGCTTGGACTTGCTCAGTGACTTAAACCTCATTGGGGTAGGATATCTCTTGACTATCTCTCATGTAGTACAGTTCTGACATACGTTACAGGAGCTTTACTGGCCGTACTTTGCAACTCGTGGATGACACCGTTTATGTTGTTTAGGCGGTCCTGCACCAAAGCAGCACGATATATATATGATCTGCGTAATGCACAATGTCCGTTTGGTTGAAATAATCACCGTTTGTTTCAGTGCACGGTCGCCCATCAAAATGATCACCACACCGACGCACTCGTGAAGCCAATCTGTACATACTTCGGATACTAAATGTCTGCGCATAAAGCATGTTGTCTGTGCATAGTACCTACGTTTGTTATCATGATGTGATCTATCTCTAGTCCGACATGTCTGACTCACTCGGAGATCAAACCTCATACGTACTGATGTGGCTGTGCTACGCCGCATACCTGGATTTTTAGTTGCTTCCCCACTCTAGTAATGCAAGTCCTCTGTCCGTGAAAATGATATCCATTACTCGACACGCAAGAAATCTCTCAATTTTGGAAAGAAGCTTTGGGGGAGCTGTATCAAGGGGTTATGCGACAGTAACCGAGTTGCCCCGACCCCCTCCTCCTACCGAAGAACCTCGTGTCGAGACATTCTCTGCACCTTCAAAACCAAGGCTATATTATGCTAGACCTCCTCTCAAGGCTGACCTTCCTCGCATTCAGGTTCGCGCTTTGCATCTCCGTGCACGCATTCCACTCATCCGACAACACAGAAACGCTGGCCGTTCATACTTGCATTCGCCACTGTCGGAGTTTCCGCTTGGGCTGCATTCTTACTCTTCGCGACGAACCAAGAGAAGCTATCGAGCTCTGTCGTGAATCGAATCATGCAGACGGTTAGGGAGAATGAAGAACTGAAGGATATGCTGGGAGATGCGATCCGACCTGAACCTGCTTGGTACTTGAATGGCGATCCTTGGATAAATGGTTCGGTGAGTACAACTGGTTGCGCAGCATTGGCTTTGTCTCAATCTCTTTGCATAGATCAACCTTCCACAGGGCAATGTGGACTTGAGTTTCCGTCTAAAGGGCCACCGGGGCTCCGGCACTCTTTATTTTACTAGTATTCGGAAAGCCAAAGGACAGCCTTTCACTCCGTGTGAGTTTCTATGTGATCATCTTTCAGATCTCTGACGCTTACTATGGCTTTAATTAGTGAGGTTCCGCGTCATCGGAGATGATAAGAGGGTTGTGAATCTATGCTCTCAAACTTCAAGTTCGGCCATAAGTGCCGAACCTTCATAACGCTTGTCGTTCCCGACGTGGGTTATTTGAACCACATCCTCGAGAAAATTTGGCTGCATTTCTTGCAGCGTGCGTCGGTGGTATATCATCACTGCCCTTCATTGCAGAACATATAAGTAATAGCCTTGTTGGGGGTCCCTGAGACACCCTTAATACAACCTCGATAACACCATTGTGTCATTCGAAAGTGTCGGCCCATGCACCCCAAGTTTTACCTGAGCTCAAGGTATCCAACATTTCTCTCACCCGAGCGATGGTTCCGCTTCCTCGCTTCAAACTAACCTTGCTGTTATAGTAGGAGTCCTTCCTCTAAGTGCTAGCAGCAATTTGTAATGGATCGATGATGATGCATGACGCCATTGGATTGATAAAAGTATCAGTCTCTGATGTAGCCGCCGCTTCATCAATTCATTGGCAAGCTGTAGTCCCATACAGCAGCGGAGAACTGTTGTATTATCACTTCATGAGGATCCGAAACAGGTTATTGGTGTCAGCATTTGAGAACGCCAAATATACATGCGACTGCGATAATGATACAGGTTACATGATCTATCTTGTGCTGTATGGAAGCTACTATGTTCAGCGTATATCAGCTGAGGACTATCCTTGACGGGCTCGGCAAGTCTCAAGTAAAAGCTTGCGCTTGGACATTATATAAATGAGCATACTCTCC
>MU173014.1:8704-28768 GCA_016695475.1 Suillus decipiens
TGTTCACCAAAGTTGATATTTATTAAGCGCAGTTAGAGAATCAAGTGTGCTTACCTGATCACCGGTTCCATCACTTAACAGGACAGTCAGTCAATGATCAGAGCGTTTTATGATAAATAACCTACAAACACAGCACCATCGTCCTGCCGGTATGTGCAGAAGGTATGATGTCGTCAGACAAATTCGATGAACCATGCCCATTTGAATACTGGGGATAGTTGCCGAGAAGCAATGGAGTAGTTTCTGGCTTCTGCTGTAATGACTCGGACTGGATGATTGGTTCCATGATTGAAGGGGAAGGAGGGATAGTGCGGCACAGTCTGTCCAGAAGGCTTACCTGGCGTCTGCAGCCTGGTGGCTTTTAAAGAGCCGGAAGGGCGTAGCATGAGTGTATATAATAGGGTAGTATGAAAAGCCTCCGTAAATCATTGGATGATAACCAGCTGTTCTCGCCAAGTTCTCGCTCCCCGAACCGAATAACATCAGGTCCAATTTGAATTTGACCCTGCCACCAAGTCTGTTCAATATTGCCGGTTCCGTTCCGAAGCGCGGGCGTCTCTCGTCGCTGTGGTGGTTAACGGGTATTCTTCAAGCCGTTAAGCAGAAGTGTAATGCCGGTGCAAGACATATGGCCATGATTTATCACTTGAAGATGTAAGGCTGTTACACTGTAACGTTAGATGAGTCTGCCATATGTAACATCATCATGTCGAAGCTTCCCCAGTAACCCCACCTGCTATATAGATAAATTTAGCTCTTCCAGCTGAGTCCACCCGCCACCGACAGTACTTACTGTGGCACATAAAACCTGGATTTAAATACTACAACTGCTCATGTTCCTTTGCTAGAATCAGCACCAACAGCTGGACCTGAAATGGCACTGCCCGCAGCCAAATGGCACTATTGCATCAGCTCTGGTTAATGACTTACAAAAGTGGCTTAGCACAGTTAACAGTTTGGTATCGCTACAACAACAAACAAAAGCAGACAGTAAAGCCATTTATGTAAACTCGTAGTTTGTTTCATTCGCCACAATATATACAAACAATAGTGAACATACGGTTTACAGAGTTTAGTCATGCATATGGACAATCAATGCCGCCTCCACTAGCAGTGAGAGAGTACATTCACTGGTTCCATCTCCTCCTGATGGCAGTGGCAATGGTTGTCCAGCTCATCATAGGCATTGTCACTGTCTATATGACCCCCTTTCTCGATAAAGAGCCTTACTATATTACCTCAATCCTCTCTGGGCATGCATGGACGCAAGAGCTTGTCAACGGACATCCCGACCGGATCAAAAACAAGCTCGGGATGAGAATGTATCTATTGTACAAGAACTTCAGACCTGTGGACTACATGATTCAAAATATAGAACACTCAATGAACAGCTCGCCATATTTCCCTAGCTTGTGATGGGAGCGACTGAGGATAAGGACGCTGGGTAACAGTCATCCAGCCGCTGAGCAGTGGTCGTTACACCAGCTCGAGCTTCAGCATAAGTGTACGACATATCTCTCCATAGGGATCCATTCCTGTTCTATAACTGATACACGTTCTCCCTCCAACATTGTACCATGCAGTTCAGAAGAAAACAGGATATTGAGCACTGATGATGCCTAATAGGGAGTGGTGCTCGCTGTGCTCCCACGACGGGCCATACTGAAAGTACGAGACATCTGAGCGTGTCGTTCTGGTGTAATAGAAGAGTGTTAGAATTCTGAGAGTTGTCTTATAGTCCGCATCTGATGCTGCCCTGAGCATCTGTAGGTGAACGAGCAGATCTAGGCATGTCGTCTACTTCGTCGATGGTGGGTGAAGGCTTTGAGCGCTCGAATTCAGCTTTGTCTGTTGTATCCAATATGGATTGAGATCGTCATCAAGGAGTCACTGCTGGTCACTATTGTGTCAGTCATCGGTGCCACGCCACATACAGAAACAAACTGAGAAATAAACTCTGTTTAGTAAATGGCAGGCTGTCTTTAGTAGGTTGGTAAATTCTTGCCTGTCGATTTGAACTGCGAGTAGTTTGTCACCTCAGCCTGAGACTTGGTATGATTGCGATTGCACTATGAAATGTACACCGTAAATGAACGGGAAACGCAAAAGAAATTTTTGAGTAAGCAGCAAGAGAAAGTGAGTCCGAAATGAGAATGGGGGCGAACGAAGTCAAGTTCGTCATGGAGATCCTCAACAAAGTAACAGCGTACATGATCATCATGTATCGATGAAATGCATGATTAAGGCGTTTACTGTGGCACAACTGCAGAAATATTGAAGTTGACATGCATAGATCGAGGAGATGCAACTAAGGAATGGGTCACTCACTACAATACAGTATATACCTCGTAAAGTACACAATGTCATGAAGTCGTATCAGATACAAGAAAGCCAAGCGCACGAAATAAATGGCATCAGAACAAGCTCAGTCAACCCATTCAGGCTCCACCCGTAGTTTTGCCTTGGGCGAGTACTTTCCACCTTTGAGATTATCCGCCTCCATGCGGATTTTAACAGACCTATGGATTTTAACGCCATGGTGAACTTGGCGATGCTTGTGCCGGCCACGCCCCAAATTGACCCTTCCATCAGAGTCAGCATGATAGTAGATGAAGCACGAAATGACGCACGTGTACTGGCTAACCAATAAGTTATTATTGTCATCCTGGTAGTGAAGCGTTTGTGGAATGACTTCAAGAATCCACCATGCAGGTGCGAGGCGGAGCTGGTCATACATCGGGCACGTAGCGTCAGCCAAGTCCTCCAGTTCCTCGTTCACAAACTTGCCACCGTCACTGTAGACGATCATCGTAGGATCGTCAGTGACAATTTCAGGTGGAGGAACATGGGCCTTTCTCGGTGTGTCAGGAGATGGAGCCTTCGGAGACTGATAGATTGCGGGAGGCCGAGGCTGCTTGACTACGGATGGTTTGAGCGTATCTGGGTTCATGCCGATCTTTGCAAACATGTGCCGGTGAAAGAGGATGCCGATATCAAGCTTGAATATCTCTCGAATCATCCACCGAAGCGGTATACGGGCGAGGCTATTGCGGGTACCGTTCGCCACGGAACCCCCACCGACGTCTGCTTTGTCGTTAGAACAGTACTTGGCTAAACGAGATTCTTACCGCTATGGCATCCAGCAAACCAAACCTCTTCAACATTCGTCTCTATGATGGGTTCCGAGTCGTAAATTGCGAACTGTTGTTCCATGTCATGCTGACTCGCGCGATGGTAATATAAGTCCTTTGTTGCTTCACTGTCCGGGTTGCAATTACTTTCGGATTCCTGCCGGTTCGGGAGATACCTCCGCCTGCTGCGAGGCATGTGATCGGGGTGGACACCAAGCTTGTTGTGCCTCTCAGTCGGGCGTATGAAAAGACTCGGCTTGAAGCGCCTGAGCATCGCAAAGTAGATAGCGAGTTATTGAAAAGAATTCGAAACATATACACTCGACGTTCGTCAAGGGACAGCGCATGACGGAAGTATCTGATATTGTTGTTCGACGCCGTAAAGGGCAATCGTTTTGGAATGATTCCGACGGAGCTAACGGTATCCCTATTTGCACCATGAAGTTCAGATCATCGCTCACACCAATCCAGTGAACATACCAAACACCAACAAATTCGATGTTTACATTAATGGAGAAAGCCTTCTTGAATGCATTGCTTTGTCTCCAACCTTCAGGATCATCACAGCTGTACATGTGGTATGCAAAAGGAACCTGTTGATGATTGCAGCGAGGTAGAAGCCCCACTTTGTAAATCCTGCAAGTGCAGTACGTGAAACAATAGCCGATGAGGATCTGGGGAAACTTACATTCCAGCAAGTGCTCGCGCCGTATACGCGCCTCTTGAAAAGCCGAAGATGCAAATCTTATCACCAGCCTCATCTGCAGAAGTCAGAATTAGTCGATCTGGCCCGCACTGCAAGCGCATTCTGATTTACAATTCTGCATGAGAAACTCATATCCACCTATTTGAAATTAGCAACTAAAGTTAGGAGCAGAAGTCTGACCAACCCATCACATGAGCGTTGAGATGATTCCCGATCATCATGTCAATAGTCTTGGAAACCTTAGCCATCATGGGTGTAGCTATCTCTGGGATGTTGTATGTTCCTATGCCCGCCTATGGCATGGCATGCATAAGCCGAACTCACGTCCAAAAGATGTTCCATATTACCTGATAATATACCATCTGCAAAGCGGTATCATCCTTGACAAGCATACTGAATAGCTGGACGATGTTAGAGTTCTAAATGGCCAGTCAGATCTCAAAGACTCTGAGAAACATGAACGGTAACGCACATCGGCATCAAACTGTTCATCAAGGCTGATCAACTATTAAGCGCAGTTAGAGAATCAAGTGCGCTCACCTGATCACCGGTTCCATCACTTAACAGGACAGTCAGTCAATAATCAAAGCGCTTTATGAATAACCTACAAACACAGTACCAACGTCCTGCTGGTATGTGTAGAAGATATGATGTCGTCAGACAGATTCGATGAACCGTGCCCATTTGAATACTGAAGATAGTTGTCAAGCTGCAGTGGAGTAGTTTGTGGCTTCTGCTGCAACGACTCGGACTGGATGGTTTGTTCCATGATTGAAGGGGAGGGAAGGATAGTCGGCACAGTCTGTCCAGAAGGCTTGCCTGGCGTTTGCAGCCTGGTGGCTTTTTTAAGGGCCAGCAGGGCGTAGCATCAATTTATATAATTGGGTTGTATGAAAAGCCCCCGTGGATCACTGGATGATAACCAGCTGTTCTCGCCAAGTTCTGGCCTGCTCTCGTTCCCCGAACCGAATAACATGTCATCACGTCCAATTTGAGTTGGACCCTGCCACCAGTCTCTTCAATATTGCCGGTTCCGAGCCGCGGGCGTCTTTCATCGCTGTGATCGTTAACGGTCGAGGTGTATCCACGACTGTGTGCTTGCGTGTCGCGAGCAAGCCAAGAAGTGGTCGAGAGCACTACCTTGAAAGCCCGACGAAAGACATTGAGTGGCTGACTAAGCTACGGTGCTACCCGGCGCCGGGTATTCTTCAAGTCGTCAGAAGTCTTCATACCGGTGCAAGATGGCTATAAGATGTGAGGCTGCATAACGTTAGATGAGTCTGCTATAATAACTTGAAACATCATCGGGCATATAATATGTTAATGGCGAATTCGAAGCTGCCCCAGTAACCCCATAGGTATGTAGCATAAATTTAGTAGTCCCAGCTCCACCCGCCACCGACAGCACTTGTGGCACATAAAACATGGATTTAAATACCACACCTGCTCCTATTCCTGTCGGAGGCTTTGCCAAAGTCAGCATCAACGGCTGGACCTGAAATAGCACTGCTCGTAGCCAAGCACTATCACAACCAGTTACAGCTATTTTCAGGTAAAGGTTGACAACGACTTACAAAAGTGGCTTAGCATAAGCGCCTCTGTTAAATGCGGAACAGTTTGCTCCAACAATAAACAAAAGCGGATATGTAAATTTTCTAGATTCTATCTACTTGAAGATATCGGTGATTGTAAGTAGTTTGCCACTGGCACTCCGCCTGGAGTGGTTTTATGACATCAGGATATACTCGAGCAAAAATCATTTGAGAACTTCATACTGTCTTTGCTAGTTACTTGCCAACTGAGGCGGCTTGCTTCTTGTATCACATGATTATGTAAAGAAGAAAGGCGAGTACTTATCTTCTTTACCCAAGTCCCGGTATTGAATATTGGCTGCACACAGCCATAACTTCACATGCATGACCAGGGAGAAGTAATTAAGGAATAGATCATTCACCATAATACAAAATGTACTTCGTACAGGTGTACAATATCATGAAGTCATGTCACGCCATATACAAAAAAGCCAAGCACATGAATGCGTGAATCGCATCGGAGCAAGTTCAATCCACCCATTGAGGCTCCACCTTTAGTTTCGCCTTGGGCCAGTACTTTCCATCTTTGAGGTTATCTGCCTCCATGCGAATCTTGACAGTCCTATGGAATTTAACACCATCTTGACATTGACGCTGAATGTGTCGGCCACCCCCCATGTTGACCCTTCCAACATAGTCAGTATGATAATAGATAAAGCACGAGATAACGTACGTGTACTGGTCAACTATCGAGTTGTCATTGTCATCTTGGTAGTGAAGCTTCTGTGGAATAGCCTCCAGAACCCACCACGCACGTGCGAGACTGAGCTGATCATATATTGGGCTGGTAGCGTCAGCCAGGTCCTCGTGTTCCTCACTCACGAACTTGCCACCGTCACTATAGACGATCATCGTAGGATCATCAGTGACAATTTCAGGCGGTGGAAGAACATTAGGCTTTTTCTGGGAGCTAGGAGATGGAGATTGATACAGTGGAGGAGGCCGAGGCTGGCTGACTACAGATGGTTTGAGCATCTCGGGGTCCATACCAATTTTTGTGAACATATTCCGGTGGAAGAGGATGCCAATATCAAGCTTGAATATTTGTCGAATCATCCATCGAAGTGGTATGCGGGCTAGGCTGTTGCGGGTACCGTTCTTCACAGAACCTCCGCCGATGTCTACTTTGTGATTAGAACCGTACTTGGTCAAACTCGAGGCTCTTACCGCAATGGCACCCAGCAAACCATACCTCTTCCACGTCCGTCTCTGTGATGGGCTCTGCATTGATAGTTGCGAATCGTCGTTCCATTTCATCCTGGTTCTCGTGATGGTGATGTGATTTCTTGCTTGTTGCGCTGTCCGGGCTGCCTTTACTTTCGGATATCTGCCGATTCGGGAGATACCTCCGGATGCTGCGAGGCATATGATCAGGTTTGACGCCACGCTCCTTACGCTCCTCGTTCGGGCGTATAAAAAGACTTGGCTCGAAGCGCCTGAGCATTACAAGTTAGATAGCGAGTTATTGAAAAGAATTCGAAACATATACACTCGACGTTCGTCAAGGGACAGCGCATGACGGAAGTATCTGATATTGTTGTTCGACGCCGTAAAGGGCAATCGTTTTGGAATGATTCCGACGGAGCTAACGGTATCCCTATTTGCACCATGAAGTTCAGATCATCGCTCACACCAATCCAGTGAACATACCAAACACCAACAAATTCGATGTTTACATTAATGGAGAAAGCCTTCTTGAATGCATTGCTTTGGTTCCAGCCTTCATCATCATCACGGCTGTACATATGGTATGCAAAAGGAACCTGCTGATGATTACAGCGAGGTAGAAGCCCGACTTTGTGAATCCTGCAAGTGCATTAAGTCGAATTCAGAATTATGGCCGACAAGGGTTTGGAAAAACTTACATTCCAGCAAGCGCTCGCGCTGTATACGCGCCTCTTGAAAAGCCGAAGATGCAGATCTTATCACCAGCAATATCTACAAGTGCCAAAATTAGTCACGTCACACGCGGGGCGCGGTCTGACTTACAATTCTGCATGAGAAACTCGTATCCCCCTGGTTAAAATTAGCAACTGAAGATAGGAGTACAAATGTGACTTACCCATCACATGGGCATTGAGATGGTTCCCAATCATCATGTCAATAGTCTTTGAAACCTTAGCCATCATAGGTGTAGCCATCTCTGGGATGGTGTATGTTCCTATGCCAGCCTATGGTGGGGTAAGTCAAGTTCAGGTTCAATGATGGTTTCACATTACCTGATAATATACCAGCTGCGATGGATCATCTTTGACGAGCATACTGAATAGCTGGACAATGTTGGAATTCTGAATGGCTAGTCAGATCCGGAGGACACTCTCAGGAATATAAATGGTAACATACATCCGTACTAAACTGTTCAGCAAGTCTGGTCAACTATCATGCACTATTAGAGGATGAAGTGCGCTCACCTGGTCACCGGTTCCATCACTCAACAGGATAGTCAGTCAATGATCAAGGCAATTTACGAAAAAATGGCCTACAAGCACAGCACCAACGTCCTGCCGATATGCGCAGAAGGTATAATTTCGTCGAAATGGTTCAATGCACCCTGCCCGTTCGAGTACTCATGATAGTTGTTGAGTATCAATGGAGCGGGTTGTGGCTTCTGCACCAATGGCTGCGTACTTTGGTCCATGATTGAAGGGAGGGAATCTGTCCGGAGGCCTTGCCCGACCCATCTATAGCCTGATGGTGGCTATATAAGGGACGGAAGCAAAGATTATGTCCCTGTATCTTCCGTGGATCATTCCACGATAGCTAGGCGCTGAGTTCTCGCCTCCCGAACCGTATAACGCCCGATTTGACTTGAATTGGACCGCCACTGGTTATAACCTCCTTGCCGGTTCCGAGCAAGCGTGGGCGTCGCTGTAGTTGTCGACGGTTATTCTTCTAACCCTTGAACAGAAGTACATGATGGGCCAGTGCTAGATGCATACCATGAGATTAGTATTATAAAGCCTGAGGGCGTTAGATGAGTTTGCTGCAATAGTCGCTTGTAATTCTCATATCTCCGCGCACGTGCGTGTGCACGTGTGCTTCATACAACAAGGTTTAGAAGACAATAATTTCCCTGACGGCCGGTTAGGAATTTCCTCCAAAGCCTTTATAGACAAAGCCGACTCCCGAACTGGAGGCATTGACAATTTCATTTCTTCGTCATGTAGAATCCGAGGAGTGCGAAGCTGTGCTAGTCTCAGTGACCTTGGTTTGAACCTCGCCGATCACATTCGTAGAACTTGGGGTAACGTCCATGGTATACGTACAACAATAATCCGCTAGATCTTTGGCCTAACCGTTAAAGTAGTAGCTTTTATATACAACATCGCGCCCGAATAGCACGAGTTCCCTCGAAGTTCCAGCCGAACTTTTGAATTTGCACGCCGCCTGCCTTCGTTTCCCTCTCGCTTCAACAAGGTGCCAAATTATCTGTGCTTATTACCGTCTCTCTGGTGGCATTCCTGACCTATTTGTGAGTTGTAGAACCATTCAAGGTGATCTACTACAGGTGCTACTCATCACATTATCCTTGAACAAATACAACTGGAACTGGACGATTCACAGATCATCCCCAGTCTTCCGAATAGTGCCAATTTAGCAGTTAGGAACGTGTTGGATCAAATCTACAGAAGGCGTGATGGGTTGACAGGAAACGCGGCAGCAAGGCCGCCCACCCCATGCACCAAGATGGTCATATTGACTCACACGAATCTGCCGCGAGGTGGATACATGGCAGTCCGTCACATACATGTTGTAACGAATTGTACAAAATCCGAAAGTCGTTACGCCGGTGAACTTCGAGGTCAGGGAACTCCCAGCGTTCGCCAGATAGTTCTGGGATCATGTGTCCCCTGATTGGCATGCTTCAGCTTACCGTGACAAGAACCGCCGCTCAATGTGCCAAATTGCGTATCGATTGTCAGTCACATCTGGCGTATCGCATTAGTTGGTGGTGTCCACCAACGTGGGATAGCAATACGTTTGAGAAGGCGTGTCATCAACGCCACTATGTTCACTCCTGTGTTGTATAAAAAAACCACAGCGCCAGGTGAGTCAACTGCGTAGTAACTTCTGAAAAGAATGAAACAAAGTATTTGAAGGTGATGGCAGAGATGCTTTATCCCCAAATAAGGTTTATCATAACACATCGAAATAGTTCACGTTATGCATTATCCATGCATATTACCTCGTGACTGTACTATAATCACTTCCTGGAAAACGTGTCTTTCCGAAATGATACAACGCGCAGTTTGCATTGCCCCTGGTTTTCCTTATGTACTCACTGGGCTTTTTCTTTTCTCTATCTACTAACACATACTACGCACTGAGCTGCAGAGGCTCCATGCTTTCTCTTGCCATTGTGCGTATACAACGCTACTTTCAACAATGTTCATCCATTACACGTATTCACCGATTTCTGAGTCGCGCAATAGAGTTCCTCGTTAACCTTATCCGACGCTTTCGTCACTTATCACGGGTTACGGATGATGAAGAAAAGGCATCGACGACGATATATGAAGTTCGCTCTCTGCAACCAATCAGCGAATACATTTACTCTAGTTTCTTGCCGCCGAGTCCAGATCACAAACCTGGTGAATCATCTTCCCCATCAGACATTCCCTATGACGCACCTCCCTCGCTGGCAACCCGGCAGCAGACATTACACATGTCCGATATTGAACCTTCGGCAGAGATAGAAATCAAGGAGCCCTTCACCGACCACACACCACCTACTTCCACTTCTCCTACGGCCACGACTCGCCCTCGCATTTCTGTGAATACCAGGTCTAACACGGCTTTTCTGTCTAGCTACCCGGACCTCTCTCAGGTTTCACTGAGCCCGCATCGGATGCTTGCGTTAGCACATCTTCATCATGAACCCAGTGAACCCGTAAGCCGATCAGGCAGCGTTCAGTCAAATGCATCTCGTGGTCGAAATTCGTATCGAAATCATGATGGACAGATCTCTCCATCCTCAATTCATGTATTACTGCATGAACCACGTTGTGCTCCGATGTCAGCGAGTGGAGTCAAGCGTTTTGATCGACATGCCAGAAAATTTGCCATGATGTACGCATTATTACAAATATCACACACAGATACTGAAATTGCGTTAGCGATCCTTCAATATCTGACTACAAGATCAAAGCTTACCAAGTCCAATACCCCAGTCACGAGTAAAGTTCACAAATTCGGCCACTACGGCCACTCACATTATCTATTTTAGCGAAAACCTTCCCACAGGCTGGACGGCGCATGTACACCCACAAGGCGCCCGCTACTTCTTGCATGCACAGACAGTGAGTGACATTTTTCCCGGTGTGTTATAATTACGACTCGACTTTCAGAGAACATACACAGAGTCAGATGTCTGTTCGCCGGATGTATTGAACGATATCGTTTACTTCTCAAACTACCTTCATGGAGAACTCCGGATCGCCATTGACACCAAGAAGATTGATATTGAGTACGACGATGTGGAACTAGTACTTGAGCCGAAGAAAGCAGGTTGTGCGGAAATCGTATGCTGCTACTACTTCGTCAACCCCGCAGAGAGATGCCTTTTCTGGCTAGACGAATATGATGCAGAGGACATGCTAGGAGAATGTCGGGGGGTTACCGCTTTATCTCACAAACGTAAGTGCATTTTGTGGGCGAATCCTTTGGTCTTATGGTATGGAGATTTTGTAGGACTGGCAGTTCAAGCTCAATACTGGTGTGCATCACTACCAAAGTACGTCTCAGCTACGTTTTATATTTCTTGCTAAAAAAACTTTCGTTAGTCTAGATTTCAAAAAGTTAATGAATACCATTCCGCAGGAAGCACTGGGAGATGTTTCCCAACATTTGCCAAGTTACGCAAGATATATTGGATGAGCTAAAGGAACTCATGCTCCATGCTACTTGCGGTTAGTATTTAGTCACAAACGTAGCTCGTCATCTGAGTACACCCTCAGATCACCTGACAACCACGCGGTCTGCAGCAGCGTTGGGTGCCGATGAACTCAAGCAGTACTTTGAAATTGTGAAATGGATACGAGGTAATGCCACGTTTCTATTTCCTGTTCGTTGTGGTAATTCAAATCCCCAGTGAACTCATCCTGCGACAGAGCGCATGCAGTGGTCATCATAGGTGAGGTTGACACATCCTTCTCAGGTAATGCCGCTGATCAGATGGATAGGGCGACTTATGCACACTTTCTGTGAGTTTTTCGGTCAAGCTAGTATCACAGATCTCTGATTATTTACCTAGGTCGCAACCAGTATCTGAACTTCCATGGTCAACCATGTGCTCGGTTAAGTGTCGACCAGACTGTACGCGACTGGAGCTATAAGCCATCGATTTACATGACTGTGTTTGCTCCACTGCTATGCATGGTCCCCGTATCTCACCTAAGATCCCTGCACACCAGTTTTGTAGACGATCTCGCAAGCACCTCAGAGTGGAAGATATTCATAACAAGACTGAATGGGCAGCTCCAGAACCTCAATCTTCTTGTGAGTCAATTTTCGCTCTCGCAGTATTATTTTGAAGATTTCTCTAGGGTACAGTGCTCCTTGGTGCCAATGTTGGTTTTTTGGCAATCCAATCAGTTGACTCAGGCACCGGGCGGTCTCCAACGCAGATAGCTAGTTACATGTCGCTGGTTCTTAGTTTCGGCTCTATTGCTTTAGGCCTGATGTTCGTCACTCTGGATCTCACTGGCAAGGATCGTGGTTCCGAGGCTGTAAGTGACTGTCGTTCGTGCACTTTATGAATTCATTCATTGGACATTATGTATCATCAGTCAAGGTTTTTGCAACGGATGAATGACGGAAAACACGGTCTGGAAAAGTTGGCAATGATCTATAGTCTCCCTTACGCATTGCTCATGTGGAGGTGAGCTATTTATCCCTCCTAGACGACCGCCAGCTGAGCTTTAACCCAGCATGCTCTTCTTCATCGTGGCATTCTCCTACGAATGGTGTAAACCTGGAGATGCAGTCTCCAGGTCCATCGTCGGCGCCGTACTACTAACTGTCTGCGGGCTCGTTGTCTGGTGCATATCCGTGGCAGCCGATAACCATGCGCCGTGGTGGAGTAAGGAAGCCTATGGCTTTAGCACTGTACGCCTTGTGTAGATCACTATCAGAATCACTATGCGTTTTTCTATCAATGCTACAAGCTTGAATGTAATGTTCTCGCGTGAAAGCTAATTGTCTCTCGCAACAACCTTTCGCAGCTCCTCATCAACAGTGTTCCCCTTTGAATTCAAATACAGCCTTACACATTGGAGCCCACTGCGAGGGGAATCGATTGATCACCTTTGCTTGATCCTTCCTTTAGTTTATGTTTTTCATTCACCGAAATTGCAGCCATATTGCTAATTGATTATTGTGAAGTCCTGAAACTCTCCTTCGCGATTCGTCCGAGAAGGCTGCTGGACACATCAGCTTGGGGCAGACGCTCCATGAACCTATGGAACAGAAAGCGAAGGGAACTCTACCCCCTACATCGATTGGGTGTCAAGAAGGTCCAAGGGGTTCGATAAACGGAGGGTATCGTGAATTGTTGTAAGCGTGTTGGAAAGCTGGCAGAACATTGGAGGCTGGACGGGTGCAAGTAGTGTACTCGGTACTAGAGTGTTATTAGGCACGGGAAGTACAGTAGGAGCCCACAACTCAGAGACTCGGACTTTCAGATGTGCGTAAAGCACGATCGGAGGAGACACAAGCCTGTCAATCATCGCAGGTGGGCAAAATGATAAGTTTCGACATAACGACAGGAGTAGTACGTCCTGAATCCAAGGCATTCTGTTGTGGGACTCAGCTTGCATCATGTCAGTCGCAATGCAGTATTCACCATCTGTGCTCAACTATGTACGTGAGGAGACAACTACAAAGTCACCCCAGAATCCACTAATTTCAATCCCTGCACGCGCCATGGGTTCAAGCCGCTCAACGGTTCCACCTTGGGATTTCCTGACGTTCGGGTGCCCCGTGCCTCAGCTTGGTATTATGCTGCGACGTAGATAAAAGATCGCATACGTGCTCAAAGATTGTGAAAGTTTGAGCCTGCTCAATGATTCACATCCTCCTTGCTGGTTCCGAGTAAGCGTAGGCGTCTGACATCGCTGTAGTTGTTGACGGTCATTATCTTCTAACCCTTGAACGGGAAGCATATGATGGGCCGGTGCCAGATTGCGGCATACTATAAGGTGTAAGCCTGAGGGTGTTAATTTGATGAGTTTGCTGCAATACTAGTCGCCATATCTCCGCGCACGTGCGTGCTGCATACAACAGGACTTGGCTAAGTTGGCTTACGAATAATTTCTCTTACAGCCGGTCAGGAATTTCCTTGGGTTGGCTTCATAGAGGAACCCGACTCCCGAACTGGAGCAATAAACAAGATCTTTGACCTAACCATTAAAGTAACATATAGACGCATCACCCGAATACCACGAGTTTCCTTGACGAAGTTCTAGTCGAACTTTTGAATTTGCACGCCTCGCCGATCGCATGCATGACATCGTAGTAGAACTTGGGGTAACGTCCATGGTATACGTACAACAATAATCCGCTGGATCTTTGGCCTAACCGTTAAAGTAGTAGCTTTTATATACAACATCGCGCCCGAATAGCACGAGTTCCCTTGACGAAGTCCCAGTCGAACTTTTGAATTTGCATGCCGCCTGCCTTCGTTTCCCTCTCGCTTCAACAAGGTGCCAAATTATTACCGTTTCTCTGGTCCCGACCTACTTGTCAGTTATAGAATCATTCAAGGTGTGTTACTCATCACTTTATCCTCGAACAAATCAACTGCACCCTTCCCTATCATCCCCAGTCTTCCGAATAGCGCAAGAAGTTAGAAACGATGTTGGATCAAATCTGGATGCAAATTACAAAAGGCGTGATATATGGAGTAAGTTATTAGGGCGACTGTCCAGGCTTGATCGGAAACGCGGCAGCAAGGCCGCCCGCCCCATGCACCAAGATAGTCATATTGACTCACACGAATCTGCCGCGAGGTGGACACACTTACAAGTTGTAACGAATTGCACAAAGTCCGAGAGTCGTCACGGTGGAGTCAGGGAACTCACGCTCGTCTGATAGTTTGGGGATCATGTGTCCCCTGATTGGCTATGCCGTGCCAAGAACCGCCGCTCAATGTGCCAAATGGCTTATCGATTGTCATCTGGCGTATGCCCATTAGCTGGTGGTCCATCAACATGGGATAGCAGTAGGGTTACACGTTTGAAAAGGCGCATCATCGACGCCACTACTGGGTTGTATAAAAAACCCACAGCACCAGGTAACTCAACTGCGCAATATTCCTGAAAAGAACGATACAAAGAATTTGAAGGTGGCGGCAGAGATGAAGCAAAATATTCCGAATACAGCGAGATCAGGTAACCGAAGGAGTAAAGACGATCCAGGGGTTCGGTAAACGGATGGTTGATCGCTGTAAGCGTGTTGGAGGGAGAACATTGGAGGCTGGATTGGTGGAAGTGGTATACTTGGTGCTGGAGCATTATTAGGTGCAGGAAGTACAGTAGGGGGACTCACAACTCGGAGGCTGGGATGTGTGTAAAGCGCGGTCAGAAGGGATACAAGTCTGTCGGTCATCGCAGGTGGGTAAAGTGACAGGTCTAGACACAACGACAGGAATAGTACGTCCTGAATTCAGGGCATTCTGTTGTGGGAGACTCAGCTTGGGTTATGACAGTCGTAATACATCTGATCTATGTGAGACAACTTCAAGTATTGAAGTTGGTGATCCCAGATTCCCAATGATTTTAATCCCCACCCGCCCGTCCTGTACACCATGGGTCCAAGCCGCTCAACGGTTCCGCCTTGAAATCTCCTGGCATTTGGGTGCCCTGCGGTAAATAAGCGTGCCTCAACTTGATATTATACCCAGATAAAGTATCACATACATACTCAAACGGTAAACATTTGAGTCTGCTCAATGATTCGTTCCATAGGACAGGTATTTATGGTCGGCAGGCACATCCAGGAAAGACCACGAAAGCGTGGTGCCGAAGGCTGCGTGCTTAGTCATTTTAATGCAGACACGCTCCTATTGATGGAGTCCTTTTCTGCACGTATCATCGCAATGAACAGGACAACAGAGTTAAAGAATGGTGAGCAAAAGGAAAGGAAGAAACCTGGAAGAGTACCCACGTCTTGTGCAGAGTGCAGAAGGTGAGTTTAAATGATTTTGTTCAATTCAGACGACATGTTTGACGAACTCATTTGTGATCCACCGCTCGGCTCATTTGTGGATCAGACTCAAACTTCGTTGCGACCGCAAGGTCTGTGATTTTATTCTTTACCATTCACTCGATCCTTTCTGAATTACTTGTTGCGCAGGTTCCATGCGAGACCTGCATAAAACGTGGCTGTGCCGCAATATGTCCCAGTGGTTTGCACTCTCTGTGATTCATAAGATCTTCCAAGCCTCAAACATATTCAGGGTCACTGGCAGCGGGAAAGGGCAATCGGTACGCGGTACTTTTGTTTTCCTCCTCGCCAGTCTGAGACATGCACAGCCTTGTTCTTGCAAATACAGAGGAGTTGCACGGCAAGATTGAAGCCATGTCAGCGCGGATACGTGAACTTGAGGAGATGCTTCGCCAAGTACATTCTGAAACGTCTGATGCACCGCAATCGTTGCTGTCAGACGCCATTCCAGTCATATCAAATGACAGTCCAGAATCTAGCTCAAGCAGCAACTATCCAGAACAACAGTCCCAACCTTCGAATAACGCTGATTCTGATTCTGTCATAGATGCGTTTGGTAACACTCATTGAATACTGTTGCTGGTTGATGTAGCTTAATTTAGTCGTAGGTACGCTCACCATTGGCAGTCGTGGAGAAACTACTTTTATGGGCGGCACTGCCCGTTCAGAAGTGAGTAGTATATTTAAAAGTAACGAATTCCCGCTCATCATTCTGGTAGTATCTCATTCAGGTGTCGTTATTCGTGACTACTGTGCGACGTTCACGTGACGTTTTCTTCTAGCCACCTCTAAAACAACATCCGAAGCCTCCTTTTTCTGAAACCTTTCCCCGACTTTCGCAACAGATCCTCGATGCTTGGTTGCCTGGTTCTGATAGTGCCCCAGTAGATAATGGTCTCTGGAAACCTGTTTATTCATATCTGCCTCCATTATCAGAGGCAATCCGCCTTAGCGAGATTTACCTTGAATGGGGCAAAGTCTTGTACGTCCATGTACCCATGAAAGAATGATGTCTAACTACTTCTAGGTGGACTCCGCTGACACGGTCGGAGCTTTTCGATAATATCCTCGGAAGTGTTTATCGTGCAAAGTGTGTCCTTTCTGCCTTTTCCTTGTCGTGCTCTTGAACAGGTTCCCCAAACAGTTGTTATGAGGGAATACCTGGTCCTCATGATCTTTCGCTGCTGTTCAGTATATTCGCTCTTGCCACCCTCTTTGATTTTGAGAAGCCACCTTATGCTGTGGAAGCACAGGAGTACCATATTCTATCTCACGTGGCAATGCACTTTACTTCCCCTTGCACGGAAACGAGTGTCCATACTCTCATTGCACTGGTCTGTTTCCTCTCTATATGATAAACTAGCGTGTAGATGCTAACATTCACATTAGCTGCATATTGTGCAGTACCTGGAACTGAGTGACCTAGAGATGGATTCAAGCAGGTCATATATATTCATCGGGTTAGCTGTAAAGCTTGGCTATAGGGTTTGTTTATTCACCTCACATATTACAAATCTCTTATCCATTTTCCTAGATCGGTCTCCGTGCGTCTTCCATGCTACTTCTTCGGTTTACCTGGGCCTGATGACCACCTCAAGATCTTTCTAGTGCTAGGTGGAAGCTCAGCGACGCTGTTGCTCAGAAACGCAGCTCAGTCTTTTGGCAGATGTTTATGTTGGACACTTGGATTGTGCGCCATCCGAACTGGGATTTGGGCTTCTTCACTTATGTTGTGTATTTCAGAGCTTCTACGCCGGCCGCCCACCAAACGTCTCTCCCGATTGGATTGACACCCCGTACCCAAATGACGATTTCGCGGTAATTAACGATAAAGGGGAAAAGGAGATGAGTGGTGTGTACTCCTCTTTATTGTACCTCACTATCCTCACATATCCATATCTTCTCAGGGCACATGTGGTCGTGGCAATTTTCGCGGCTCCTGCACCATGTTATGGTCAATGCATTTGGAGCAAAAACGCCTACCTACAGCACCATCCTTGAACTCGACCGAAAAATTCGGGATTTCCCTGTCCCACCTCTTCTCCAGCCCCGCTGTAATGCAAATGAACCGCTCACAAAAGCCGCTATCCTTGAACAAGTCCAGACGTCTCTTGTTCTCACAAATAAGGAAACTAGTGGGCATACATTACATATATTCTGATTAGTTCATGAAACTCATTTGCGGCATGTCTAGCATTACTAAATATCCATCGACGATACTTCACACAAGCTTTGGAGGACCAGCCCAATGACCTCCTGAAGCATAAGTACGGCCCCTCGGTCATGGCGATGTATCGCTCTGCGTGGCGAGTGATAGAAAGTCATTCGCATGCAGCTAGGAAGATTCCGCAAGCGATTGAGCGATTGAGCCTTTTCTGGTCACATGCTTTATCTGCCGCTGTAAGTAGCCTTGATCAACTTGACACTTGAAGTGTAACGATTATATCATAGATTGTTATGTGCATGATAGTCAGCCGTGCTCCTCAAACAAACATAGCATCTTCTTCATTGCACGAGCTGGATGTCGTCTACGAAGTATTTCAAAAGTCAGCGCCAACCTCAAAGCCTGCCGCTGTGCTCCTCGTAAGTATGTTGTTCGTGCATTCTGTGCAGACCCCTTATCGTGTATCCAGGACTCGATAACAAAAGTCTGGAAAAAAGGTCATGATGCTGTTGATCGCCCTCTCTATGACGATCAGTCCAGCTTATCCCGCGCGGAGCTCGATCGCCTTGGCGGTGGCAAAACTCATCTAATATCCAAAACAAGTCCTCGAAGCACCGCCTCGCCACCATCTGCCCATTCCTCACCATCAGAAGCCGAGTCAAGCAGCTCGTCCCAGCTGAGCAGACAATTTACATGGGACGGACAGGGCATCGGGTTTGATATACACCCGCGCATCATGCAGGACATGCGTGTCTTTGACAAGTTCGAACAATCACCGTTCCCTGTGGGCGGCTCTTTCGACTCATCCGAGTCTTTCTTCCAGGCGATGAGCGATGTGCAGTTTAGCGGGTCGAGTGTATATGGGGCGGAGATTTATAGTGGACAGCCGCAGGTGTTGAATACGTTTCATTCGGCACACCCATATGGCGTGCTGAATGGGATACACGAGGCGCCAGTGCTGGATGCAGCGTGGCAAAACTTTGTAGAGCAGTTAGGTTTTTGAGGGGTCTGCTATGCCTTTGCTTTACTTTGCTACTCGGTAATTCATGACTAACTTCTGCTCTATCTGTTTACCGACTTCAATTCTCTCCCCAGTACATGTCCATATTAATGTAGTGTTTATTATTCCTGTTATTTGCTAGCTAAAAACATTGCAAGCCTTTACCTTTGCAAGGTATTAATTACTCTCGTTTCCGGCCAGATGCTGAACGCTCCGTGCTTACCTCTTGTACTGCAGTGAAAGTGAATTTGAGTAATTTGTGTTGCCATCCACAATTCAATCCTGTTGTTCACCCAGGTGCTGATACAGCTAACACCGGCCATACTCCTGCTGTATCGACCCGTATTCTCATATAATTTATCCATTTTCCTAAAGATAATGAACTCCTCCCTCTACTTTACCGTTCTCCCTACTCATCGGATCAAGACACCGATCTGATAACCGTCTTGAACTGTCAGAGGATCTATCTCTCAGCTGCTCATCTGACTTCAGGAAGGACTTTACATTTGAAAGCTCATATACATATTATTCTCTATCTTCGCTCGCGCAGAGTTGCGGTCCATCCTTCGCGCAGTGCATAGAGACCATCATCTGACTTTTCTGAGTCTGCACTGACCCATCCGCCTGCTCTTTGATACATTCAATTACTAACCTTGACCTTATGAAGATCACTCCAGTATCAAGGAAGTGCCTGTGTTCATTCATATTGGCGCGTAACCTCATCTCGGTTTGCTTTCTTGTAGTCTTGCGTGCCACCGTGTTCTTGTGTTACAATTATATAACTTATCGATATTTGGTACCTGCATTGCCTTGTATTATCGTCGTCTACTCGTTGATATCAACATCCATATAAAAAAGTTAATCGCTAATCCATACAAATCTCACATAGCGATATTTGGAAAGAGGTAGACTAGAAGAAACAGTCGAGTAGTCATGAGTTATTATCAAGTCAGAACAAACGTCACACAACATCTTCTTCCATTCTCAGTTTGCGACACGGGGCTGCAGTGGCAAAGCTACGGGTATCTACCAGTGTATATATTAGACCTCTCAGTTGATATCAATCGAGCTGTCTTCCACAAGCCTGACAGCTTCTTCCAAAGCATCATCTAGCTCGGTGAGCCATGCCCACTCCCAATTCTTGGTGATCGCATCACCAAGCTCGTGCAAAGGGACCTCCTCTTGAAACGTACATAGTTGTCCACCGCGCATTGAGCGTCGAGCTACTTCCGATGAGAATGGCCTTC
>MU173014.1:48195-176551 GCA_016695475.1 Suillus decipiens
TACCACGTTGCTCATCTTCTCCCCCTCGTGCCTCGATTCTCGGCTTCTTCGGAACTTCCCTTCTGCTTTGTCTCCGGTTCATCGGACTCCAACACCTCGACGTATAGTCATGTATACAACATTGCTTACAGGTTCATTAAAGGCGAGCTCTCTAGAAAGGCTGTCTACTTCCATAGTGACGGGCTGGGAAAAGATACCAACGATGTGCTGATCAATCTTATACAGGTAGTCAGTAATAGTCGGGATCGTCTTATCCAGCTCATCTATCAGGATCTCAACTGACAAGACTCTAGGCCCAGGACCAAGGATACCGATTTCATCTTCCTCGAAGCCCTCCATAATTTTCAGCACTTGCATGATATTATAGGATTGTAGCAATTTATACTTTTTGGAAGGAAAAAATTTCGAGTATAAAATACACTTCAAATTGGTGTCAAAATGGGTTATTTGCTTTGTCATTTTTTCCATCAGTCGAAATTTGCCATTATTCCAGCGATAAAATCAAAAGCCTCACTTGACATTCTCATTGCTCGAGCCTCGAGGACCGGACTTATGTGATATATAACAAATAGTTGCATGACTGCCACATTGCACAAGTCTCAGTAGTGTTTCCATACCTGCCTGCCATCAATCAATGCTAGCTGCCAGGGTTCACCTTTCCTCATAACAAGGTATTTAAACCTTTGACTATTTGATGTCCTTTCAGGTTCGAACAAACCGGTCCTGGACCAGCCGTTTACTAGCGGCACTCTTTCCTCCATTCATGTCTGACTCGCCGGAAGAGGCTCCTCCTAATTTCCCCCAACTATTGTTCCACTGTGGCCATTGCTCAGGTTATACTATATTAGTTAGAAATTGGTATCTTTGGATGACAGATGATAGATACAGTGATCACTACGTCGTGTGTTCATTGGATCGTATTGATTACTGTAAACGCACTCATGGCGCCAAGCATGAGTTTCTTTTATTCTATTTCAGATATTCGACCTCTTCAGCTGAGGCTGTTGTATATGTCGACCAACTAGATGATGGCTCTAGACAATCATCAAAAGTCTCTCCCTGTCCCTCGTCGAAAGAAACTGTCGCATCTGACCGTGCAGTTCTTCTCGGATCACCTGACCATGCAGCAAGAAACCTCCGCGTTGTAGCTGGGCGCTACAAGAAGCTTTGTACGCTCACGTTCTTCCCACCATACGCACCTTCAGTAATCCAGGTCGCCGCTATTTTATACTTCGTCCATCAACAAGCGCCTGCCTATAACTCGTACGAAAACAAAGGTTTTGGGTATGCGGATTCTGTGTGGATGAGCGTAAAGAAGATCTTTCCTCAGAATGAGGAATCGTGCAGATATCGCAATGCACGCAACCGTTATTGTGGAGTCGGAAGGTCAGGACTGTTATCCACGACTGTCGAGGCTGTCTGTGCGGCTTATCTGCCAGAGTGGCAGAAGATGATGGATAATTTGAAGCTCGCGCAGGGAACTATGTGCAGCCCAAGAGTACTAGCACGGGTAGGCTATTAGCTATTCTTCTTGAATGCGGTTTTCATTCATGGTCTTTGCAGGCTCTAGAAGAAGCCCTACAAGAGCTTGCGGAAGCCGTGGTAGGCTATTCTTAGAAAATGTCTTCCTTTGTTGACAGGCACTTGTCTTGTAGATTCGACAGCAGGCTGCGGAGGAGCAACTGCGCAAAGCACAGGTGTGTTATTTATTTTCAGTAACCATGTTTTTCATTTATGGACTGTGATCCTTGTCTTATAGATTCAACTGCAGGCTGCGAATGAGCAACTACACAAAGTACAGGTGTGTTATTTATTCTCAGTAAACATGTTTTTCATTTATGGACTGCGGTCCTTGTCCAGGCCGAAATCGAACAACTTCGCGCAAAAATTGCAGTCTTGGGGGGCGGGACAACTGCTATTTGATTCAGAATACCTTGCACAACCTTGCCTGCGTTTCTTATTCCATGTTTTTTGATTCCTCGGCTTCATTTATTTGAATCGTAGTCTTGCTTTGTACTTCGCTTCAGTATCCAGATCACCCGGTTCTACAGCATACTGATGCTACTCAAATTGTATTGATATGGAATTATACCTTGTTGAAGTGCCAGAGAGATTAGTATCTTCCGTATGCATCATGTATTCGCCTACATACAAAAAATACTATCTCGACATGCCAGGTTCCCCACGGAGGTCTTCAAAGTCTGACAGATCGTCTAGTAGCATTCTTTCTGGCGTGTACATTGCATTGATAACATTGAACAATTTAATAATCAACTTGTCAATGTGTCTGAGTCTAATGCCCAAGGGTACCATCAGCAACATATCCCCAATATCTTTTATGACTTGCTATTTGCCAGCTCTTTCCCCACTTGATAACAATGAAGAACATCATTGTAATAGTGAGCCCGACGAAACCTGCAGATATAAATGTGTCCTGGTAACCCATGTGAAGCCAAGGGGTGATCCCATATCCCTGCAAGAACACATGTCAAAATGTTGATGTGAAGTAAATGCCTCAACTTACAATAGCAAACGAAAGGGTATTCTACATTCAAGAAAACTTGTATTCAGTATGAGTGCAAAAAGTGATGAGCTGGAATAATCATGTGAATGAGGATGACAGCCATCATCACTTCCTCACTCATGTCTTTATATGAATCCAGTCATAGTTTATAGAGAGTGAAGATCCAATCCCAGTTGAGCAAGAAATGATGCCCATGCCAAAGATGCGGCCAACCCAGCTGGTGCCCTTGGATGCACCAACTCCCCAGTATTGGATTTAGAGTATACCAGTGACACACATGAAACTGGTTTTGAGCATGGTCATGAAAATATAAAACTACTTTACAAGCCCCACTACACTTATAATATTGAAGCTAATTTTCTACTACCTTACAATAATTGTACAATGCATTTTTTGATGAGCAAATGGACTTATAACATAAATAATTACTTATGTGACTCAATAATGTGTGTCAAAACCTTTAAACCTGATGACTAATCAATTTTCCCACATATTTTATAATTTTTTCATACATTTTCCTATCTAATTATCTGAAATCAGTTTAACATCTTAACATCTTAACAATGATAAGTCAACATCTAAACATTGAGGATTACATAATGTGCAGTTGTTTTGATTTCAAAAGTGACAAATTTGGACAGTTCCAAGATAGTGGTAACCATCATTTCAACATCTGAACATCCAAGCATATGAGTCATACCAAGTCATTAGGAATCACTCTTATAATGACTCATTCTGAGCAATCATGATTCATTTTTCTAAATGTAGAAATTGTGTAGCCACTGGTAGAATAGTATATAAGGGGCCTAGTTTTCCCCTCTGATAATAATAATCCCCCTTTTGTGAAAAAGTCCCAAGTGTGAATTGAGTGAATATTAGTTTATTCCTCCACTCCTTTGTCATCATTTCTCATGATGTTCTGACTATCTGAGATAACTTCTAAATAATCTTTAATTACACTAGCTAACACACGGTTGTTAGTTGTCTAGTGTAGTTCTGCTTTACTCTCTTTGTGACACAGGAAATCAATTCTGTGGAAGAATTATCTTCATTAATTGAGTGATGACAAATAAGGCTTGTACTTTAGTCAATAATATTAAGAGCTTGGCTTACTTTTTCTGATTCTGCATCATACTCATCATGAGTGCCTGAGCAGTAGAGAAGTTGGTTTTGAGGCCATGTATTGATTCATTCAATTGTATCTGATTCTTAGTTTGCTCTCCTAATTGTGAGGATAAGAAGTAGTTAAGAGATATATTGTGAGATATTCTTATACTGTCAATTTGTTAGTTGTAACATCATAGCACTGCATCAAGCCAGTTATTGATTTGGTTACACTCTGCTCTGTCCCATTCATTCTTTCAAGTTGCCTAAGTACTGCATCAAGCTAGTTAATGGTAATCATTCTTCTTATCTGCCTAAGTACTGCATCATGCCAGTTAATGGATACAAACCCCTGAGATTTCCCAAACCATCTCAACCCTTTTTGTCAATTGTAAATTGCTTGGGAAAACAACTGCAACTTTGTTTCTGCATCCCCAATGAACATCACGTTATCAACCATTGGTAATTGTCTGAACCATTGACCATGGAAGGATTTTGAAACCTGGTGAATTCCTTATCAACCACATCCTAGTAAGACACTGATAACTCAGAGCTCAAGACTGACAAAGTGTGCAGCAAGATTTATAATGTTTCAGTTATGTAGAAACCCATCAGAAAGCACTAATATTTTATAGTATATAAGAGTAGTTTACAATTCTCATACATTATGCATTATCTATGAGTTTCCTGTACACCTGAGTTTGGTTGTACTTTGATGAATGTGTTTGAGATTTGTGGAAAACTCATCACCCAGAGGATGAGGGAAGCAGGACATAAAAGAAGCAAAACAACCATAAGCCAAAGGTGATGCTCCAGCTCTCAGATACCTTGCATTTGACAAGTACATCAGCAAACTAAAACAGGCTGTACAGAGCTATACAGTATCCCAGCTCCCTAGCTTGGTCTGATCTGTACAGCTCTGCCCAGAACCTCCCAGGTGCCACAGCTCACAATGCCATTTAGTAAATAGTACAAAATAAATTTGCACTTTTGACACTTTTAATTGTCAATGCCAGAAGTTGAACTTGAGACCTCATGAGCTCAGGAAGCATTACAACAACACATACTTACCATTATACTATAGTATCTTTGTTTTTTATCACTCACAATAATATATATACCACTGATTCTCAAGCCACAATATTGTCACCAAGTTAAAGTCCATATTCAAGCCACCTCACTGTAACTTCAAACCTCATTATAACTTAACCTTATTGAAATATTCAGGAAATGTAATCCTTATTGTAACATATTTTTGACTAGGAAAACTAGGAGCTTCAGTACAAAGTGTAAAAATTGCAAATTTTGACAAGTTTCAGTCAATAGGCTTAGCACTTTTTGTCCTAATAATGAATTTTAATAAGCTTTGGTGTATACCAAGGTTTAGTGTTTGCATTTAAACCAAAGAAAAAGACTTGATGAACATTTTGTTAATACTAAAGCTTAGTGTTGATGTCCAACTAAAGAAAAGACTTGGTGAAATTTTTGTGATATATTCTGTAAGTTCTATGGCACTGTGGCTCTGGAATACTGGGGATTTTGTGAGTCTGTGGCACACTGTGAGAACTATAGCTTTGTAGCTCTGGGATCTGGAGATTCTGTGGTGTCTGTGACACCATGAGGGTCTGTGGGAAAAGTTGTGGTTTGCTGATGAACTGCAAAAACAAATGCCCAAATTGCATGGCTGTCATGCTAATTGATATGAACTAGCCCAGATTCACCTTCTTTGATGGCCACTGCAAAAAATGCCCCTCAAAAATCCAAACTGGGACGAGCAAGTAGGTCAGTTGCTAAAAGTCTTTGAACCTGTTCATAGGCCCTATTAGACCAATCAGCAAACTATTACCTTAAAACCCAATGGATATCCTCACCTTTGCATAAGGTCTTATTGATCAGGTACATGAGTTTCAAAAACACTTCCAATTTTTCCAGCTATAAAATCTCCAATGTACTTCAGTAGGGCATCAATGTCCACAATGGCTTCAGGAGTCTGGTACCAGGTCTTAACTATCAGATATGGCACAGAACTTATGACCTCCTAGGTACCAAAGTGAAAAGCAGCATTATCAGTAGAGCGGTTGGCATTGCAGGCATAGGCTTGATGCTTGGCACCACAGGCAAGAACATTGTCCCAACACTTTCAGAGATAATTTTGATCCACTTTGGTTATGAAGTGGTCAAATCCAATTATCAAATGGGGGGGCAGCCCCCCAGAACTTTTACACTAGCAGAGAGGTCCTGGAGAGGCACCTGCATTTTGCCAGTGGCTGGAATCATTGTGAGCTAGTCAGGATCAATGATCATAGCTCTTTGAACAGCAGCACCATCTGGTCTGGCCCAAAAGAAAATGGCTGGGAATTGATCAATACGATGGGTGTCTAAGGTTGATTAGTAAGTATGTCACCAGTAGCTACAGGGAGTCATCAATGCACATGCATTTCTCTCTCCATGGCTGCCTTGACCTTTCCCTCCTTTTTCTGGGTCAGATTAGTTACTTGCTGAACTGTTTGGGATTCTGGACTTCATATGCCCTGGTGGGTCTTCTTCTTTGCTATTAAAAATGAAGTAATGGCTAATAATTGGTAAAGAGGTGTGCTCAATTTGGTGTCTGTGACACCATGAGGGTCTGTGGGAAAAGTTGTGGTTTGCTGATGGAACATGATTTAGCCTATATACATGAAAAGCTTATTCAATCTGACACACCTAATTAGACTACAGTCATTCAGTCCTCTTCATCTTTGCCTCCAGGGCCAGAGAAATGACACGCAGCCCATTGCAGCCCACACTCAGCTAATCCTATTACAAGATCAACCAGTGGGGAAATGATTGCAAGCAGGAGGCAATGCAGACACTTTTGAGGGTAAATTGGTTGAGAGCAAGGTGTTGCATATTCTTCTGTAGCAGACTGGCAAGCTATTGTTTATGAATTGCATCTGCCTTGATTATGCATGCCAATGTCTTTAGTGATGAGATATATGGCACCAATAACACCACCAGGAAGCTTAGTGTTGAGAGAATGAGGCCAGATTTGAGCATCAGGGGTGAGACTGAACATTGTTTGTCTACAATGGTGAACAAAGGATGAAGGGCCAACAGAATTGACATACATAGCCAATATAAAGTCCAGGTTCTGTAGGGCATTATGCCAGTTGGAGGAAATATGGAGAAGATGAGTTGCCTAGTCCCAAGTAGCACCAGTTGCAGCCTGGTACTTGTGAAAGCAACCTATTGAATGCTGATTAGACCATTGTCACATGCTGCACTCTAGAATACACCAGAGGCAAGCTAAACAAGGGTGGTGCCAGTATCTACAATATGAGCAGTGAAGCCCAGTTTCAGTAGCACAAATAGAGTCACACTAGTTGACTATTTTATTTGGCTTAAGGCACAGTAAAACTCAACATGTCTTGAACTTGACATTATAAGAATTGAGCACACCTCTTTACCAATTATTAGCCATTACTTCATTTTTAATAGCAAAGAAGAAGACCCACCAGGGCATATGAAGTCCAGAATCCCAAACAGTTCAGCAAGTAACTAATCTGACCCAGAAAAAGGAGGGAAAGGTCAAGGCAGCCATGGAGAGAGAAATGCATGTGCATTGATGACTCCCTGTAGCTACTGGTGACATACTTACTAATCAACCTTAGACACCCATCGTATTGATCAATTCCCAGCCATTTTCTTTTGGGCCAGACCAGATGGTGCTGCTGTTCAAAGAGCTATGATCATTGATCCTGACTAGCTCACAATGATTCCAGCCACTGGCAAAATGCAGGTGCCTCTCCAGGACCTCTCTGCTAGTGTAAAAGTTCTGGGGGGCTGCCCCCCCATTTGATAATTGGATTTGACCACTTCATAACCAAAGTGGATCAAAATTATCTCTGAAAGTGTTGGGACAATGTTCTTGCCTGTGGTGCCAAGCATCAAGCCTATGCCTGCAATGCCAACCGCTCTACTGATAATGCTGCTTTTCACTTTGGTACCTAGGAGGTCATAAGTTCTGTGCCATATCTGATAGTTAAGACCTGGTACCAGACTCCTGAAGCCATTGTGGACATTGATGCCCTACTGAAGTACATTGGAGATTTTATAGCTGGAAAAATTGGAAGTGTTTTTGAAACTCATGTACCTGATCAATAAGACCTTATGCAAAGGTGAGGATATCCATTGGGTTTTAAGGTAATAGTTTGCTGATTGGTCTAATAGGGCCTATGAACAGGTTCAAAGACTTTTAGCAACTGACCTACTTGCTCGTCCCAGTTTGGATTTTTGAGGGGCATTTTTTGCAGTGGCCATCAAAGAAGGTGAATCTGGGCTAGTTCATATCAATTAGCATGACAGCCATGCAATTTGGGCATTTGTTTTTGCAGTTCATCAGCAAACCACAACTTTTCCCACAGACCCTCATGGTGTCACAGACACCACAGAATCTCCAGATCCCAGAGCTACAAAGCTATAGTTCTCACAGTGTGCCACAGACTCACAAAATCCCCAGTATTCCAGAGCCACAGTGCCATAGAACTTACAGAATATATCACAAAAATTTCACCAAGTCTTTTCTTTAGTTGGACATCAACACTAAGCTTTAGTATTAACAAAATGTTCATCAAGTCTTTTTCTTTGGTTTAAATGCAAACACTAAACCTTGGTATACACCAAAGCTTATTAAAATTCATTATTAGGACAAAAAGTGCTAAGCCTATTGACTGAAACTTGTCAAAATTTGCAATTTTTACACTTTGTACTGAAGCTCCTAGTTTTCCTAGTCAAAAATATGTTACAATAAGGATTACATTTCCTGAATATTTCAATAAGGTTAAGTTATAATGAGGTTTGAAGTTACAGTGAGGTGGCTTGAATATGGACTTTAACTTGGTGACAATATTGTGGCTTGAGAATCAGTGGTATATATATTATTGTGAGTGATAAAAAACAAAGATACTATAGTATAATGGTAAGTATGTGTTGTTGTAATGCTTCCTGAGCTCATGAGGTCTCAAGTTCAACTTCTGGCATTGACAATTAAAAGTGTCAAAAGTGCAAATTTATTTTGTACTATTTACTAAATGGCATTGTGAGCTGTGGCACCTGGGAGGTTCTGGGCAGAGCTGTACAGATCAGACCAAGCTAGGGAGCTGGGATACTGTATAGCTCTGTACAGCCTGTTTTAGTTTGCTGATGTACTTGTCAAATGCAAGGTATCTGAGAGCTGGAGCATCACCTTTGGCTTATGGTTGTTTTGCTTCTTTTATGTCCTGCTTCCCTCATCCTCTGGGTGATGAGTTTTCCACAAATCTCAAACACATTCATCAAAGTACAACCAAACTCAGGTGTACAGGAAACTCATAGATAATGCATAATGTATGAGAATTGTAAACTACTCTTATATACTATAAAATATTAGTGCTTTCTGATGGGTTTCTACATAACTGAAACATTATAAATCTTGCTGCACACTTTGTCAGTCTTGAGCTCTGAGTTATCAGTGTCTTACTAGGATGTGGTTGATAAGGAATTCACCAGGTTTCAAAATCCTTCCATGGTCAATGGTTCAGACAATTACCAATGGTTGATAACGTGATGTTCATTGGGGATGCAGAAACAAAGTTGCAGTTGTTTTCCCAAGCAATTTACAATTGACAAAAAGGGTTGAGATGGTTTGGGAAATCTCAGGGGTTTGTATCCATTAACTGGCATGATGCAGTACTTAGGCAGATAAGAAGAATGATTACCATTAACTAGCTTGATGCAGTACTTAGGCAACTTGAAAGAATGAATGGGACAGAGCAGAGTGTAACCAAATCAATAACTGGCTTGATGCAGTGCTATGATGTTACAACTAACAAATTGACAGTATAAGAATATCTCACAATATATCTCTTAACTACTTCTTATCCTCACAATTAGGAGAGCAAACTAAGAATCAGATACAATTGAATGAATCAATACATGGCCTCAAAACCAACTTCTCTACTGCTCAGGCACTCATGATGAGTATGATGCAGAATCAGAAAAAGTAAGCCAAGCTCTTAATATTATTGACTAAAGTACAAGCCTTATTTGTCATCACTCAATTAATGAAGATAATTCTTCCACAGAATTGATTTCCTGTGTCACAAAGAGAGTAAAGCAGAACTACACTAGACAACTAACAACCGTGTGTTAGCTAGTGTAATTAAAGATTATTTAGAAGTTATCTCAGATAGTCAGAACATCATGAGAAATGATGACAAAGGAGTGGAGGAATAAACTAATATTCACTCAATTCACACTTGGGACTTTTTCACAAAAGGGGGATTATTATTATCAGAGGGGAAAACTAGGCCCCTTATATACTATTCTACCAGTGGCTACACAATTTCTACATTTAGAAAAATGAATCATGATTGCTCAGAATGAGTCATTATAAGAGTGATTCCTAATGACTTGGTATGACTCATATGCTTGGATGTTCAGATGTTGAAATGATGGTTACCACTATCTTGGAACTGTCCAAATTTGTCACTTTTGAAATCAAAACAACTGCACATTATGTAATCCTCAATGTTTAGATGTTGACTTATCATTGTTAAGATGTTAAGATGTTAAACTGATTTCAGATAATTAGATAGGAAAATGTATGAAAAAATTATAAAATATGTGGGAAAATTGATTAGTCATCAGGTTTAAAGGTTTTGACACACATTATTGAGTCACATAAGTAATTATTTATGTTATAAGTCCATTTGCTCATCAAAAAATGCATTGTACAATTATTGTAAGGTAGTAGAAAATTAGCTTCAATATTATAAGTGTAGTGGGGCTTGTAAAGTATTGTTATATTTTCATGACCATGCTCAAAACCAGTTTCATGCATGTCACCATATTGTCAGGCAGTATGCTCAAAATGAAGTTTACTATGATGTCAAACCAAAACCAAGTCGACCTCATGTCACGAACTCCTCACACAAATCATTACTCTTTTCTCAATTTCCCTAAAGCGCCTAAACCCAGCGCTAAGACAAACCCTAACCCTATTGAAATTCCTATATCTGCTTCTATAACCGAACTTCCTGATGAAGATGAAGAGACCTTTTATGATGCTATCAGATAAGATAAGATAGTATCACATGATCTTAGAACCTTCTAGAATATGATGTCATTATGATGTCATCAACAATGTCATAACATCACATCATATGATTCTCTTTTCTATTTTCTGATTGGCTAGTAGTTTCAGACTCAGTTTGTATCTCAGTTTCAATATGCCTATATAGTTAGCTAGTTTTGCCGTAGTAGTTCTTTAGTTCAAACCTCTTATATCTACATTCAGTAGCAACCAGATGTCACTGCTCAATTCTATTCTCTCTCTGTTGTGATAACCTTAGTTCAAGTCCTAGTCTCTGCCCTTGTTTTAAGTGATTAAAGGGGTTGTGACACCTTACAAGTTTACAACTCATGATATTCGTGTTGCAGTCCATGTGCTAGCATGCACTGAGGCACATCATGTTGCCAACTTACACAGGAAATATTTTCCTAACATCACTGCACAAACAATTTAAACAAGACTTCAAACATGTGACTTAAAGGCTTACATTTGTCATACAAAGCCCCTTTTGACAGCAGCTCACCAGGAGAAGTGGTTGGAGTGGGCAAAAGCTCATGCTAATTGGTCAGCAAATGACTGGAAGGCCATTATCCCCTCTGACAAGTCTAAATTCAATCTTTTTGGATCAGACAGATGTTCATGGTGTTGGAGGAGGCCAGAAGAGGAATTTGATCAAAGATATACAAAGAAAGTGGTGAAGCATGGTGGTGGATGAGTCATGGTTTGGGGGTGTATGACAGCTGAAGGTTTAGGCCAAATTTCTCACATTGATGGCAACATGGATGCTGCCTTATATGTCAAGATCCTCAATGATGAGTTCCTTGGGACCCTCTGTGATCTCAAAATCAACAAAATGAACATTTATTTTCAACAAGATAATGATCCAAAGCATACTTCAAAACTGGCACAAGAATGGTTTTGGAAAAAAAAGGTTGATACTTTGGACTGGCCCCCAAATAGTCTGGATATGAGTATCATCAAGCACATTTGGGACTATTTGGATCATCATGTCTGCACTTGCACACTGCTGCCACACAACATTGAGTTATGGGATGTTTTGGTTGAAGAATGGAGTAATATCAAGCAGGAGTACATCACAAAGTTATTTAAAAGCATGCCAGACCATGTTCAGGCTCTTCTCAAAGCTAAAGGAGGACATACTAAGTATTAAAAAGTTTCATGGCATTATCTTTTGATCTGCACTCACTACATCTATTCTTTTCCTAGACCAGCTACATCAAAAAAAGGATTGCACCATTGTAAAGACTATAATCTAGCTAGTATGATAGCGAACTATCACCTATACTAGTATATGTCAAAGTCTGCCTAGCTGCTATACTTGCAGAGCAAGAACATTCAACCCAAGGGGTTGCTGGTGAATATATTCTGTCAAATGCAAATGTAAGATGCATGGTACTACTACTTGAAGTTGCCTAAGGTAGCAGTAGCGATGCTGCTGATAGTGCTGCAAATGCCATGGATGCTGATGCTAAGCATGCTGAGTATGATGTATACCAATGAAGCCAATGATACTGATGGTATTGGGAGGAGCGCTAATGATGAGTGGTGTGATAGCATGTACTAATGACTATGATAGCACCATATGCTGAGGAATAGTGAAGCTCACATGAAGAGTGACAGCAGGATTATGAAGATAACAATGATAGTGATACTTAGCAAGGATAGCAGTGATAGCAATGAGTATAGCGCTGATAGTGTCGATTATAGCAAGACGGCGAAGACCATTAAAGAATTCAGGGATGATATATTTTTAAAGAAGATGTATTGATATAATGATAGTGGTAGCAGTACAGGGATCCTGTCAAATGAGCGATAAGATGTAAGAAAATAATATAAGTGACTTCTCCTACTGATGTACGGTAGAAGGGAAGTGTAGTATAGAGGAGAAGTCAGCAGTCTTTTATCATACATCATAAGTACGTGGAATCAATAGGCAAGAACAGTAGTGAGTAAGTGAAACTTAGCCATAGTGATATGTAATAGTGCTGCATGTGCTGCAGCATGCGTTCTACATGTAATAAGGCTTGCTGTGGGATTAGCAGCAGTAAATGGGAATAAACTATGCACCAAATGGAACTAGTGGGCATGGCATAGGCATTCAATGGGCATTGGCTCATGGAACATGGCTCGGCACTGTGGTATGGTAACCCAGCAAGAGTGCAGTATCCTCGGTAACTGTATATATTAATAGCAGTAGGGTTAGGGGTGGTCATGCTATGTGGGATAGGGGCTAGACAATAATGGAAATGAACCTATGCAAGGCCAGCGCCAACTGGACTGTCACACTGTACTTTTTCTTTTAATCATTCATTTACAGTTCATATATCACAGTACATAATATTTTCTTCATAGAACTAGTAACTATGGACCTAGAGCTCCCTATAGAGCATAGTTTCTTGATGCAATCTCCACAGGAGGACAAGCACAGTGAAGTTTACATAATTTGCACATGCTGTGCATTATCTTTTTGAGTCACTGTATATATTATTGTGAGTGATAAAAAATAAAGATACTATAGTATAATGGTAAGTATGTGTTGTTGTAATGCTTCCTGAGCTCATGAGGTCTCAAGTTTAACTCCTGGCATTGACAATTGAAAGTGTCAAAAGTGCAAATTTATTTTGTACCATTTACTAAATGGCACTGTGAGCTGTGGCACCTGGGAGGTTCTGGGCAGAGCTGTACAGATGGGACCAAGGGAGCTGGGATACTGTACAGCTCTGTATAGCTCTGTACAGCCTGTTTTAGTTTGTTGATGTATATCTCACAGCAAACAGGTCACCCACCCACCCACTATAGAATGTTCTGCACTGATGTCAGAGGATATTATGAGAGCAACTCAGAAGCAAATTACCCAAGAAACATGCCAATCAAAGGACCAAGGTAGGTCAGTCCACTCTCAAGTTATAGGGTTGTTCACTGAGGATCAATGAACAAGTGGCATTCAAGATGTTATATCACATGAGACATGTTCCATACTGAAACCCTGCCCTATTGAAAAAGTGAATTTGAGTTTTTTGCATTTACAATGGATGGCTTACCAGAAAATCATCAGGAAAACCACAGAGCATTACAGAGCGTTATAGAGCATTACAGAATGTTACAGAGTGCTTTGTAGCATTCTGTAATGAATTACATTTTCCTGATGTCATGACAGGGAAGTGCTGTTACAACTGGGATGGGCTCATTGAGCGACGGCTCAAAAGAGAGCAGTGGTCGTTTAACGGGTTAGCGCTTTAAGTACAAAAGAGTACGACGCTATCAGACGACTGAGACAGGTTTGTGCTTGTGAAGCAAGATGAAACTGGCTAAGTCAAATATAATCGTGTTTGGCTAAGACTTAGGAGTGCTAAGACTTAGAAAGACGACTTCACAATGATGACTAGAGTTGAGAGGCTCTAGTGAAGGATGTTCCAGGTAAAACCCAGTAAGATTCAAGTGAAGAATCTACAAGTACAGGAAGGCCTTTAAATACTAAAGTATGTAGGGACTTTAGGGCAGGCTTGAGATAGATATAAACGGTAGATAACTGCATATGGTATACAACAACGTGAGTCAATAGAAGATGATAGAACATTGTGGAAGGTATGAGTCAATGTCAATAGAATACAACAGAACAAGATGGAACAAAGTATGAACGTACAGTCAAATGACTGTGGGAGAAATGTCGAGGTCATATGACCATGTAGAAGTACAACCGATAAGGCAATAGTGACATAAGCAAGAAAGAAATGGATAGGGGCATACAATGACTGTAACAAGTGCAGGAGAATTACAGGATGGTATGTCATTGTGAGTAGCAGCTTGTTCAAAGCATAGTGCACACCAAATAAAGCGAGCCATTGCGAATATGTTTTAATGCAAAACCACTTGCTGGAACAAAAAAACAACTTAAGCCGACTGGTAAACTAGATTGGAGTAAGTGCAAGAGTAAGGAAAAGGAGACCACATCAGGAGGCTGGAGCACGCATCAAGGACAAGGACAAGCCTCAACCTAGACAAGATACTAAAACTTCATCATCATCGACAAAGTTGATCAATAAACCATCAAGTAATAGTGATGTTGGTTTACAATCAACAAAGAAGCCTATCTTGAAGGCACCTGCAGTCAAACTCAAGGTATATTGGTATTATAATGTCTTGGGAGATCTATGCTCAATTGTTACTCAACTCCAGCAAGCTATTAAGTGCAAATCACCTGATACATCAGACTCAGATGTGGACGATGAAGACAAGCCAGCACCCAAAGACAGGAAAGCGAGATTATCTGTAATGAGTAATGTGAGAGTGAAAAAGGGTGTTGTGGTGCTGGATGATGAGGGCAAGTAAGTCCCAAGCAAAGCACACAAAAAAATTACTCAGTCAACTTCAGACTCTGAGAGGAGCCTTGCAGCAATGATGGATATTGATGATGGTCCATTATTGCAGACTATACCTGACACTGCTAATCAGCCAGTAGATCAAGTTGTCAGGGCATCCCACCTGTCTTCATGTTGCCCCAATGATGTGGTGGATGATACTGGTGACAAGGTCAATCAAACTGACCTTGATGCTCTGATATATGGCCTTGGAGAGGAAGAAGAGGATATCAAGCCTCAGGCCAAGAAGAGGAAATCCAAGAAAGTAGTTCCCATCAGGTGCAATTGTTTGAAGAAATGTCATGTCTTAAAAAGTCCCACCACCACTGATGCCAAAGGCTACATGCGTATGTTCACGATTCCCAAGTGATAAATGCACTATTTCTATTCTTATGATGGTTTCCCAGAAATGGAAGATTATTCTTCATACAAGTCTGTCAGGGAAGAGGAAACTGTGGCTGAGGGAGCAAAGAAGAGGAGACATAAGAAAGTGGTTCCAGTTGGATGCAATAGTTTGAAAAAATGTCATGTCATGAAAAATTGCACCACCACTGATGCCAAGGGCTACACCCATATGTTCATCATTGCATAGTGATAAATGCTCTATTTCTTATCAGTTTTTCCCAGATACTGAAGAATACTCTTCATATAAATCAACCAGTGAAGATGAAGTTGTGGAAGTTGCACTTGAGGATGTGAAGAAGTTCAAAGGCAAGAAAAAGGCAGAAACAAAGTTGAAGGATGATGTGGGGGACAAACTGGGACAGGCTAGTTCAAAAGTCAAGGAGACAAACTCTTTACGTGGGTCCAAAGCCAATGCTGGGAGAACACTGAAGCATGGTAGTCTTTTGAATTTCTTTGGACCTGACAAGTTGTAGGTTACACTAGGGAGCGGGCAATGTAGTTATGACATATGTTGGTTAGAGTTGAGAGCATCAAGGTTACAATCCAAGAAGCCCTCAGTGGAATAGGTGATGGGGCTACTGGAGTGGTAGACAGTGAATGTGGGGAAACCACTGGCAGAAGGATCGATGGCACCAACTTTGAACAAGTGGTTGCCCCAACACTTGTCAAAGGCTTTCATGATTGAGTGATCAGTCTTCTTATGTGAACAGTGAGCCTGGTTATCCATGATGTGGACAAGGTTACCCAGCTTGTTTTGAAGCAGTTGCATGCACTCGGTGTTGTCAGAGTAAGAAACAGTGGGGATGAAATGTGAGATACCCTCATTCTGGTATTCATCCACGTGAGCCTCGAAGATACATCTTTGGACAAAGTTTTGCAGGCACTCATTAGCAAAGTTAACGCAGAACTGATCAAGGGAGTTGGGGCAACTGGTCATGTTCTGTAGGCCAGAGAGATAGAAAAGGCCGATGAATGTGTCAAAGTCTTTGCGACATAGCTGCTAGTTGATATGCTCATCCAATCATGCGAAGAGGAGGGAATACAGTGTTTTTGCGAGGTCATCTCAGTTATCAGATATACCATCGGGGTCAAGGAAGACAGCACAGAGCTCCTTATTCACAAGCTTGGTCTTGTGGGACTTTGCACCCTCTGAAGCACCCACTTGGACACCTAAAAATACTGTGACAATGCCAAGAACATCTGTGTTGCACACGATAGCAACATCAACATGATGACCACAGTCAACAGTGAACTCAAGGTTGCCAAGGTGGAGAATGGCAGCAAGAAGTTGGCAAGTCTAAGTGATGTGTCATTCAAACAAACCAATTGTCTTGAGAGTGACCTTGAGCTGCTCAAAGTGATCAGTGTCATTGTCCTGAATGCCATTTTGGCATGCTGGCACAAGATAACAATACTGTGTTTTATCTAAGAGGTAGAGGTCCCAACACTCTTCCTGGGCTGCACCTGCCATGAGGTAGCAGAAGATGTGGAAGTTATGCCCTCCAGATGGTACAGAGGATACATGAGTGTGCTCAAGGTAATAATCAAGGGTCTTGACACCGGAGAGGCAGCTATGGTCAGTGAACTGTGATTCTGTGTATTTACTGAAGTGAGAAGCATTCAGGTTAAACAAAGTGCAGGCATTACCAAAGGACTCGATAACAAACTCTGCAGTGGGTAATTGTGTAGCAAGTTTGGAGCCTTTCATTCCCAGATTAGAAACAGAAAGCTCAAGAATGATCTTTATGGCAAGTCTGTGGTTCTCTGATTTTCCACTGTCAATCTCACTGCTAAAATGAAGGCATCATCATTTTAGATGATACAACGTATTTATTGATGGGAGTTACTTGCCTGGTGGGAATAGACTAGTCCTGGGTAGTTTGTTTCATATGGTAGTAGGCATTATTGGTGAGCTGAAAAATGTGAGGAGATAATGGAGACTTGTTTTCCAATGTATCACAATAGTCTAAGGCATATTTTTAAAGGACAGAGTCGGCGTTGGAAGAGACATACTTGTGGAGGTTCACAACAACAAGGGAGTTGGTACCAATGTTGGTATGAATTGATTCAGACATGAAGTGTTCACAAAGATATGAGACATCTGATATGGTGATGCTAGCAGGTGTGTACATATGGTCTATGAACAGTTAGATCAGGAGGGCAAGCAAAATACTATGAAGCTTACAAAATGCAAAGATCCCCTTCCTGCCACTCCTCAAAAAACTCGCAGGCTGCCCCTTCTTGTATGATGTTTTATCATTGTTAAAGCAGATCTATACACGCAATATCAGATCCATGTGTCCATGGAAGGAAATATGTGAGGGGACAGACATCTCTATATGTACAGTGGATGATATCTTTAGGGGGCAACAGAGGGATCTGGGAGTCAACATCTGTGAGCATGTTGGTGAATGCCTCAATGAACTCCTTTTCTAAAATCCTTTTGTATGCAACAGTAAACTGGTCTGTTGTCAAATAAGCGCAGAGCTTCAGAATAATGCATAAACCTTACATACCATGTAGCTTAAACCTCTAACCATGTCTTGGTCGGCATGTATTTGGCAGGCCAGTTATCCTCCCTGTCTACTCCACCAAGATGCAGTTGCCTTTTCAAGCAGAGTCTGTCAAATTTTCACATGAAGTATCAACTCACTTGAGCCACAACCCCCCATCAAAGTACCAATTCACTTGAGCCACACCCCCTACAATCAAATCCATGTGTCTCTTGCTGATTTGTTAGTGTATCGCACATCATGGCTCCCATTTCCAAACGATGAAAGCTTTCAGACCTAACTTTAGGAGATACAAATGAATTGCTGAATGAGATAGAGGAATTTTGTTCCAACCTTGATGAAGAAGATGAGGATTTGCCTGATGGTCTCATCGATAAACTCCAAGAACTGTGTGACAAATCAGAAAACATTAAGGTGATGAAGGTTGAATGACACTAAATTGTTCACAGAGCTGATCAGCCTCTCCTTAGCCTGCCTTCTCTAAGGTGGATCCAATAATGCTTGCTTCATTGGAGATATTGTCTGGCCCACTTTTTCTGATAAGCAAGAGGCAAGAGATTGAAGACCTTGGATTGGCCGAAATACCAGGGTGTCTTCTGCTTGATACTACATGATTTCTGATAAGTTTAGTGCACAACCACATCACAATGGTGGTACATTACAGTGGCTGATTTCCATGATTGACTGTATATTAATTTAAACTCCAAAGATGGAAGCTGAATGTCACATCTTGATCAACATACTCTTGATGAGAATTGTATCAGTGTGTCTGAGTGTGAACATAATTCCAGAATTCCCTATCCCTCAAATGACATTCAACCTGGATTCTGGCAAATGTTTGTTTAGTGGCATTGTTGACTTCTTGGTGACAAAAGTCCCCACTGAGTACACTGGTCAGTCATTTTCTGTTGCATGCTAGAATGGATTTGAATGGTTCTTTAGCATACACCCTGAGCAATCCAACCATGGCACTGGGGCATCCTGGAAACATCAAGGAACCAATAATGGCCAATATCTTTGAAGCCAAGGGCAATAATGTTTGGGCTGGTCTATCTCAAGCTACAATTTCTGTGGCTTCATATTGTAAATTACAGGGGTCAGCTCTCTGTTGTTCTATGTGGTGTGACATAGTCTAACTTTAGGATAGTTTATCTGTCATCAGGGGTACTATCACCAGTGGAGAACAGTGGATGTTCTTCATGTACAAAAGGCACACAGATGGTACTGGGTGAGTCCTATATTCTCCCCAATACACTCTGGGATGGAATCTTGAAGATCTAGCCTTCATTCTTGGCCTCTTGCAGGATTTGGTATGACTGAATTCTTGTATCTCATTTTTGCATCCTCACTATTTCGAATAGATTGATAATGCAACTAGCTCCAACCTTGCATTCTTCACTACATCATGACAGATATATGGTCCCACAGTACATTCTCCTTGATAAGCTCCCTGTAGAGTATTTGTATTTGTATTGTTGGATGTTCAACATCCAGTATTCCTTTTCCTCATTTGTCATCATAGACTTTACTGTACTACATAATCTCATTGTGTTGTGTCATACCAGGACCTAGAATAGGTACTGGTTTACAGCTATTTCCATATCAATAGGCTAAATTCTATTTTTACACACTTGCTGTCTTCATTTAGTTACAAACAACCCACCTCTGCACCTTACCTATGTTACATATTTCTAATTTAAGCATGGTGTCATTGGGCTACAAAGACAGCAGCCTAGGGTAAAGTCCTAGTTCAACTAGCATTGCCAAATAATGTGATAGCATGACAATGATAATATATTTCAGCTCCGCTACTTTGAAGGTATATAACAATGTGACTCAATATCCAGTGATGCTAACTTGCCCAGGTTCATGTTATTGATCAAAGCTTTGATGAATTGATTGGAGTCCACTGATGTATGTGAAGTCTCTTGCACATCCAAATACAGTGTTCCATCAAGTGACAGAGTAGGAAGTATCAAACACCTATATTCAGCATTTTCAACAACTGAAAGTCATGGACCTTCTGACCTCAAATGAAAAGTTGACAAAAACAAGATTCAAGAGGACACCATGCCATTCAATGTCTTGCAGTTATCCAGTTGCAGGTTGATTCATCCATGAAAACAAGCTGATTCAGGTGAAATTTTTCTGCAATGTTGATTTAATAAATATTATGAATCTCCTTGTTGCGTTTGGTGGCTGGCCTCACCACCTAGTAGTCCAATGAAAATGAAATGTGAGATTTCAGTCTTCAGAAGAATGAGTGTCCGGTCCTCATACCTTGTCACATATGAAACCACACTTGGCAAAGTCTTCTCGATGGCCAACATTAGCATCCCATAGTACAGACTACACAAGATGTGAGCAGACAAGGACAACCAGCTTGCAGAGGTTTTTTTATGACAAGACCATGTGAGCCATGAGCAGTGAGGTGAAGCATACAATTGATGGTACAATGGCATGAGTGAGTGACATGGCAAGATCCTTTGACTTCATGCAGGCAGACATTGTGACCTATCATGTTGTTGTTTGATGGACTTGTATCAATGATTCTCTACCATGGTGGTATATAGATAATGGTGTTTGACTCCAAAGCTGTGCTGCACCTTTGTTGACATATCTGACTAGTTAGTTCAAATGTCAGTGAGTTGTGTAAAATCGATTTCAGCCAATCGATATGGAAATATCTGTAAGCAATTTCATACTATGGGATATTTTTAGTTAGTTAGGGTATATGATGCAATTGGGATGTGTCAAGATTTGAGAGTGAGAATGCATAGCTACTAGTTGATGCAAATAGGCCTGTGTTGTGAGGTCTATTTTCAATGATACTAGTCAACTATTTATTGGAGTCAAATGATGAGCTACTATATTTCTGTTCAGGCGTTTGTAGGCATGCAGACATCCACAATGTTAAGGCTTGTAGACAGGCAAGATATATGGCATTGCCACAAAACACTGCTGACCCAGAAATGATGTGTGCACTCTTGACCTTTCCTTGACTATTTATCTCTAATCGGTCTCTTGGGGTGGTGCCAGGAGCTCACATAGCAGCATGAAAGTCAGTTCAGTGTGACAGTCTAGCTGGCACTAGCCTTGCATGAGTCCATTTCCATTATTGTCTAACCCCTATACTGCATAGCGTGACCACCCCTAACCCTAGCGCTATCAATATATACAGTTACCAAGGTTACCGCTCCCTTGCCAGACTACCATGCTGCAGTACTGAGACACATTTCACAAGCCGATGCCCATTGAATGCCCATGCCATGCCAACTAGTTCCATTTGGTGCATAGTACATTCCCATCTACCACTGCTGATCCCACAGCAAGCTTTATTACATATAGAACGCGTGCCACAGCACATGCAGCACTATTACATATTGCTAGGGCTAAGTCTCACATACTTGCTACTACTCTCACCTATCAATTCCATGTACTTATGATGTATGATAAAAGACTGCTGACTTCTCCTCTGTTCAACACTCCCCTTCTACTGTACAGCAGCAGGAGAAGTCACTTACAATCATTTTTTTTCTAATATCATATCATTCATTAGATGGGATTCCCGTACTGCTACCGCTCTCACTATACGCAATTATATTTTCTTTGAAATCCAAATATCTCTAAAGGATCCTTTGACAGTCTTCACTCTCAACGCTTCCCTTACCACTATCTTCGCTGAGCACCAGTATCATCAGTTTCATCACTATCATGCTATCACTCTTTGCTGACCCTCAGCATACCATGCCATCATGGTTATCAGCATACACTTTCACCACACTCATCATTAACAATCCTCACGGTATCATCAGTATCACCGGTACTATCAGTATCTATCTTTCACATGGCACTTAACATTGGCATCCACAGAATATGTAGCGCTATCTGTGGCAATGCTACCACTAGCATCAGGATCACTTTATAGGAGTATCACATGTCTTATAGCAGCATTTGATGAAGTATATTCACCTGCAACCCCTCGGGTTGAACATTCTTGCCTTGTGAGTATAGCAGCTAGGTAGACTTTGACATATACTAGCCTAGGTAGTAGTTTGCTATCATACTAGCTAGATTGTAGTCTTTACATCAGTCTTCTGCACCAGCCCCAAGACTACAGATGTGAGTGTCCAGATGTTCAAGTTGAACATCATGTTTTAATTTGATCCTTCAATGTCTGTTTTGAAGGTTATGGGTGGGGTCTATCAGCAGTCAAATCATGAGAACAAAGGCCCAAAGTTATGAATATTATCTGGTGCAAGAAAGCATGGATGGAACAAGACAAAAACAACAAATGACAAAGGACAGATGATTTATGATGACACTTCAATGTCCATTTGCTCCAGCTCTTTGAACACACACTTGCACTTCTCTGTTTCTTGTAGGAATGATGCAGGTCAGTGTGAGCAAACCACAAACATGACAAAGAAAGCAAACAATTTTAGTGCAAGTAGTGCATTTCCCATCACCTGGCAGTCCCCAAAACTGACTATGACAAGCTTTCAGATGCACAGCTATCTGAGCCAGAGCCTGCTTGCAGAGTGGCACATCTTCAAAGGAGAATTGGCTGCAACCATTAAGAATAGAGTTGATACATGGAGGAACATGGTATAAGACATCAGGGGGTTCACTGAGGATAGAGGAGACTGGGGAGCTCGAGTTGTTTGATTCTGTATCTGTGGAGCTCTCTGTCTGAGGGACATAATCTGGGTCATGCATGGTCATCTCCATATACTTGATGTCACAAGAAGATGGCTGGTCAACTTCACAATATACCCAGTATATGTTACGACTGGGATGGGCTCGTTGAATGACAGTTCAAAAGAGAACAGTGGTCGTTAACGTATCAACGCTTTACGTAGAAAAGACTACGACGTTGTCAGACGACACAGATGGTTTCGTGCTAGGTGCAGTATGAAACTGGCTGAGTCGAATATAATCGTGTTCAGACTAAGACTTAGGAGTGCTAAGACTTAGAAGACGACTTCACAATAGACACTAGAGTTGAGAAGCTCTAGCGAAGGATGTTCCAGGTAAAACCCAGTAAGATTCAAGTGAGGAATCTACAAGTACAGGAGAGCCTTTAAATACTAAAGTACGTAGGGACTTTAGGGCAGGCTTGAGACAGCTATAAACAGCAGATAACTAAGTATGGTATACAACGACGTGAGTCAGTGGAATGTGATAGAACGTCGTGGAATGTATGAGTCAACGGAAGTCCATGGAACGTTATAGAATGGAAGAGAACAGAATAGAACGTACAGTCAAGTGACTGTGGGAGAAGTAAGACGATCATCTGATCGTGTAAGAATACAACCGTAAAGGTATAGGTCACCTGACCGTGTAAGAGTACAACCGTTAAGGTAATAGTGACATAAGCAAGAGAAAATGAATAGGGGCGTACAACGATTGTAACAGTATAGCCCAGAAGCCAGTACCACACTGAGTGACTCAACAGTATGATCATTAGCAAATGCAAACATAAACTGCTTTGCCACTTGGTCATTTAGAATGTCGTCAAATGTTTGAATATCAAGCGCTGGCTTGACTTCAACAATTAGGATAACGCACTGCTGACTGTAGCGGGGTGGAAATTGCTGCAGTTGAGTGGCACGATGGAGTACTTGGACAAAGTCTGGGATTCTAATAGAAGCTCTGGAAAGATGCCCAGGTGGGTGAGATGACTCATCAATATCAACATCGTACGTCCAGACGAGTGAATATTGGGGGATTGTTGAGCAGGCTGTTGTTTCGGTGTTGGAGTGCAGAAAAACGTATTCAGTCAGACACATGCTCCACACTGCGTACCAGGGGCACTCCCTCCGGCTCGGGTCGTTGGCGGCAGCATTGATGGCGAGATATAATCCAAGATCGGTGTTAATGCTTGCCATTGATGATATCGTGGGACTGATAGGCTAGCTGTGGCCTGTGAACTTTGTTCTTACGTTGTTTGGTCGCAGTTTAAATTCAGAGTGCCAAAATAAGGTACATTCCAACATTATGTAAGGAACGCAAGATCCTCTTGAAGATGTCCATGTCTCAACAATCACAAAGCCTGGATGGAGAGACGTCTAGCATGCAGGTGTGTTTAGGTATTGTCTGTTTATACCTTTTCTCAATTTCTCTTGCACAGCTTGGTGAATCCAAGCAAGACAAACAGCGCAATTCTGAATGTGCCAAACCATCTAAGCGACACCGTATCGATATACCCCTTCCACCTCCGCAACCTGATCATGCTCAGATGTACGGTTACTACATATCTGAGAAGTGGCTGCATGAGACTGCTCGTTCCTTCCTTGCCAAGCTACATCCTGACCTTCCCGAAACCAAGGCCAGCACCAATGCCAAATTAAACCCCTCTTACAGCTTCAGGAAGAACTTCCACATTCGATCGCTGTCAACAGGTCGTGCAATTCTGCCTTCTCAACAGATGGTTCCAGCAGAATGCATATACAATGGTGCCGTTTTTGTGCTATGCATCTTCAAGGACTGGCCAGAAAGTTATCATCGGCGCCCTACTCAACAACAGGTTGATGATCTCACTAGGTTCATGGGCAGAGAGCCACAGTGGTGGGTAGATGTCTTGCCAGCAAGGTTCCGTATATGATATTGGACTCACTGAGGAACCATGACAAGGTTGGACTGGGGGTCACATTCGATGTAGCATGTATTGTTTAAGTATGCAGTGTACAAGTGGGTACTGGTTTATCGCATAACCAACAGAATATCAGCCCTTAAAACGACTCGGTTACAGTACTGTCAACGGAGCCAAGTGCACTACTGTTCCACAAAAATTTGTTGTCGTATCCTCATGGACCCACTGTCTGAAGGCTAGATGGCTAAGGATCAGCAGCCTGACTAAAGGATGAAAAAAACACCATCATCATCGAGAATCTGGCCACAACTGGAAAAACTTTGCGACAATCAAACAACAATAAGTTCGTGAGTTCAATCAAGTTGTCATTTGATGAATACCACTGGTGACAGCTTCGCGTCGCTAGCTTGTCCCGTGTCGACGATGGCAATGTACAAGTCCTTGACTCTGATCACCGTTGCTGTACACATTCTGAATAGATGTCTGCAGCGGTCAGGTGACGGGCAAGCCTATATTGTTACCAAGACAGCCGCCATACATATCATGGTAAGAACTCTTTGGCATTCTGTAGGACAACTTACGAGACACTTCATCTTTGCATTCAGATTCAAGAGCCTATAATTAACTTCAGCCTACCACCTAATATTAAGAAGTTATCTCGAGGAGATGAGCAAGGGGAACAGCCCCTCGGGGTGGTTTAAGATGACGATAGAACCTGTACATGGACAGACGCGTGCGGCCAAGTATATGTCAAGGTAAGCATCATTACTGCTTCTCGGTGTCTGTTTTGAACCCTGGGATGACATCAAGATTTGGGCGCTATTGCTCTCGGATCTCTTGTTGTTTCCATTCGAGATGTTGTATGCTCCCCCAGTAACCAGGGGAATGTATCCCACATCATGCGCCCGACATGCAGCTGATATATGTATTCAAGATGTGTGGTAGCTGTTCTCGAATCGAACAAAGTATCACTTTGGGTGGCTGCAAAAATTCCTTGAAGAGAGTGTGAGTACGACGTGTGCATATTTCTTTGACCCACCTCATCATTTTTTTGATTCAATTTTTGTGTACTATTGAGAGATATACTCTGTGGAGGACACTACTAGCTAGAATGCATTGATGTGAGGCATACCCCTATCAATCCGCTATTCTCACCGGCTGTTTTAGACGCGCAACTCTTCGAAGATGAGATGACTTAATATGTACTATAACGATGTGTGTATCTGGTGCTTGTTGGTGACAGAATCACATACTCGGCCACTTGCGCGGACAGGTGCAGGGGACGTATTTTGAATGCAGAGGAGATATCGTGCGTTGGACTGCCCCTACAAGCGTCAATGTTGCCCGTGCGTGCATGTGACTTCCGTGTGGAGGTCCATATTGGAGTGGCGCTACAATTCATCGTGACGACGTCAAGCGCACTATGGACCAACTTTCAAATAATGATCCGAACCATCGGTCCCCCGGCGAACAACTCTTTGACCTGATTTCAAAGTGGAATAAGATTCTTCGTCTGGACGGAGCATCTTCCATGGTAGCTTCTGAGGCCCGCTTACACACTATTTGAAGGAAATAGGAGATCAAAAAATGAACGCTAAGTAGTGTAGTGTTTTCTTAAGAGTATTGCTGGGAACTTGAACTTTAGATCTTTGTTGACTAAAAATTCTCTATCATGAAGATGATATTCACTCATTCTGAACAACTGTTGCGATAGTAGTGAGGGCAAAGCGAGCTCAGTAAGCCGTTGTGACAGTGCATGGCCGTGTCTGTCTGTTTCCCAAACCATTTTAGAACATTGACATCAGACGTAGCAAGTGCATGCGTCTCAGCGTCCAGCCAGTCGCTTTTATCACTGCTAGCATCTTTATTCGTAGTAATGCTCGAATTCTGGCCGTGATCCCGAGCTTGAGCACATAGCCCTATGCGCAATAATGCTTCCCCGGCGCATGCAGCAGCACCTACATATCCAGCCCCTGCATGGCGCTCATCATCTACGGACTTTGCGACGCGATAGCATACACCTGCACGTTCGGCATCTCCGAGTCCATGTGCGAGATGTGCGGCATGAAGGGTGATACGGGCGCTATATGAGTGGAAGAGGTCATGAGTGAGGGTTAGAGTAAGTGGTGCATTCAGGTGTCTCTGCAGCGTCGAATTCAGAGCGTTGAATCGATATCTGCTCTATTACTGTGGCCTTGTCTATGTCCTAGTCGTCTAGACGACTGTGGCGACTCGTTCCCAGCGGTGGCGGCTGTGACTCCTGGGCGACTATCCCTTATGTCACCGGACCCCTGACCCAAACCCTGTTGAGCCGACGCCGACTCCGGACTGGGATTTGCCTTAATATTACTAGAAGACTGAGTTGTTGTTGACCGACGTGGACGTGAAATCACAGTTCTCTGGAAATTTCATGAGCGACGTTGCTCTGTGGGATTGGGGGTGACGAATGCGCTTCCAAATATCGCCAAGACGTAGAATACGCCGTTCCCGATTGGATCCTGAGGACGTCTGCTGAGCTTCCCTTACATTGGGCTTCGCCTCGGGAGATCGAGGGTGACGAATCCGTTTCCATATTTTTGGAAAGGGTACGATACGTCGTATCCGAGCGGTGGTCCTTCTGGAGGCCTGCTGACGAACAGAGCCTGATGAAGGCCTAGGTCCAATTTGTATCTAACAAATAAATTTTAGCATCTACTTGAATTCGAGTCTGCGACGTCTTGCACTGCCAGAAGGATGTGGCGGTTGATCGAAGAACCCTGGGTTGTGTCCCAGTGAACGCTGTTTTCCTTTGGCTCTTGGGGTAATCGTTGTAGGCAACTGTTGCACACTATGAGTTTGCCGTTCTACCACAAACTTAGACCTTACATCAAGTGCGCTACAACCAATAATCTGGTTCGCTTCGTTAGTAGTGGGGATTGAACGCGTGATATAAGCTTCCTTGCCTCTTCTACTGAACGAACAATTAGCTTACACGAGCTATCCTTCGAATCCGAGGGCACGCTGGAGGCTGCAAAAAACTTGCCGTCCGGTGAAAATGCAAATGGATGGGTACATCTCATGTTGGATGTCTTGAATTCATGACCCTTCATATCATAGAAACGTGTGGGGTGATCGACATCACCGTCAATTTCCAGCGCCAAAAGCTTGCCATCTGGAGAAGCTGCCATGGCAAAGGGGATATCATCTTCATCAAGGCCTTCAAAGCGTTCATCATCATGCTTCCCTGTACTTGTGTCCCATATCCAGAAAGACCTGTCGCCAAAAGCAAGCACTACTCGAGGATGATTTTGCGGAATAATAGCGGCATGAAGTAGTGGTACATCCGGAAGTGTAATCTGCGCAACTTGAACAGACTTCGGTATCTCCCAGGCAACGCCTTCCTTCGTACCGCTAGTGACAAGAAGACTACTGTCGATAGATAGAGCCGCCACGAAAATTGTCTGAGCAGCATTTGACACTGTAACTGCTTGAGTGACTTTCCCGCTCTCTGTGTCCCATACAAGCAACTCTCCATCCCTTGACAAGCTTATGGCATGAGATGAGTCAGGAAGAAATCCCGCAGTGAGAATCATGTCTTTGTGTCCTCCAAATGCTGGTCCTATAGGGTGTGTTGAAGTAATATTCCAGCAACGTATTGTGTGGTCTGGTAATGCGCTTATAATTTTTTCTCCGTCAGGAGACCATGCCACAGCAGTAATGTGAGCATGGGTGTCTGCAAGCATCTCTAGTTGGTGCTCGCTCTTTGATGATAAGTTAGTAACGGTCACCCCCGAACGAGCAGTGCCGCTGGCAATTTTCTGACCATCGTGCCGAAAATGCCAGACACGTTAGAACGTCTGCAGTGCTCATTCGGCGGGACTGATAAAATGCCCTTGACAAGGAATGATGCATGTTTAAGCTGGCTGGATATCATATACAAAGATGTGGAGTATACACACTTGAAAGGCGTGGACTAGCTTGATTTGTGATCCACTGAATTCAACTTGTTGTTGGAATTGACAAATGGTATGTGAATATAAAGACCAGTTTGAGAGATGGTTGTTGAAGAAGATAGAGAGGTCACGAGTGCGCCGTCACTGCGGACAAAGTAGTTACATGAAGAAAACAACCCGAAATTGATATGACCAGATTGAGTCGTAATGTCCACCATTCGGCAAGGATGTAATATATGGTTCATGTCCTTCCAAGGTCATTGCCGGTGTCAGAATCGATTTCTTTGCTGTTTTACTGGGGCGTTTCGAGCTGGAATCCATGATGGTTGTATCCACCAGACATGTTGGCAAGTATCTCAATGTGTTCCCTGAGTTCAAGTCATCCTCATATTATGCTCTGGACCTGATGTTGCCAAGTCTTGAGAGCCACTGCACTTTCCCTGCTAATGCTAATCGTCAGTTCATCAGCGTATGATTCTCAGGTGGGGTATTCACGTCACCAGAATGTTAGCAAGGACGAGGAATGATACCTTGATTGATGGGTATGTGGGTGCATGTAACCTCTTTTAGTTATCCCCTTTTTCGTGGCTATGTGTTATACAGCATGTTCTTTTTTTACCATTCCTATCAGTCCCTCCACCGCCGCAGGTTAGTCATGATTCACTTTTGCCGTTACCCTCGAATGACAGACTTGGTTCGGATCCTAACGGATAGGTTAGCGGCAAGCACTTTGAAGTTCGAGAGAAAGTATCCCAGTCGTTCGTACTCTAAGCAGTGATCACCGTTCGCAAATTGAACCCCCAGCAAACAGAAATACGCTGCGATATATCTTACATTGCGTAAAAATACAATATACATACGAACAGATTCTAATCAGCAAGGTGTCTACGATGGACTCGTTACAGTTCCGTTTGCAATGTCAGTCTAAAAGCAGAAACACAACCGACTGCTTCCATGCTTCCCTGTGTTGGCCTGCCCTACAGTGGCCGGCTGTCACGAATCTGGATTAGGCGAAGGAGGAGAAAAATAATCCTCGTCAGGTATCATTCATCATCTGCGTGGAACACTCGCTTTGTAGATTGATTAATGAGCACTGGAAAGTGAGAAAATGGGCTGCACATACCTCTTTTCCCTGGACAAATAGGCATTTCGATAATAGGTGGTGATGCACGACCCTTCTGGGGCCACCATTTCCCACTCAGTAACGGGCGGAGGGCAGGAGGTATGACCGATATTACTGGTTTACGAGGCACAGCATGACGTGGTGCGTCAAACTATGTATGGTAAGGAATGGAGTGGAGATGGGCAAAGAGTAGGATCACATACGTTGAGTAGCCTAGCAAGAAATCCTCTTGCCTGAAAGAGATTTCAGCACCCGAATGATGAACGGGTGAATACATAGTACATACCTCTTTTGGTAGACCGATGCTAGCGAGGATGTTGGCTGGAATGTCACATATATAGATCTTGGCCTCCATGTGGGTCGTGTAAGCCAGTTGACACGAGTCAGGTGAGAGTACAAAGGACCTGAGAGGAGCTTGGAGGTCGAAGGAGGCAAGGAGCTGGCGGGACTCAAAGGACCAGAGCTTGATGATGTTGTCATCGGAAGTACTGGCGAGAAGAACACAATCAGATGAGAGTGCTAGGTCCCTGATTGTGCTGGTATGTCCTTTGAAGGAATCTCCGACAGTTTGGAGCGTCGATGCGTCAAGTTCACATATTGTCGTGGCGAGGTCATCCGATGTGAGGCTGAATATGGTTACGATGGATTTGTCTTTCGTTGTCCAAAATATCGGCAAATGTAACCCCGAGGGCAACGCAGCAGTAGAGAATTGTCTAGCGGCATCCAAATAGTACTGTGCTTGGACGTCCCACACCTGAGTGCAGTAAGATCGTTCGAGTCCGCGGTTCGTCATTAATTCTGATGTCACCGCTAGCCTGAGGGAGTCTTGAGAGAGTCGAAGTGCGCACACATATCCATGATGACATTCGAGTGGTTCAGCCACGAGTTTGCCTGTGTCCAAGCTCCGTATGTGCACTGTACCATCATAATCGTTTGCCGCGATCGCTACTAGCGTGCAGTCCGCGGAGATATCGAAATGGTCGACGGTGATCGGAACGCCATTCCGACATATTCTTCTCACGATCCCTGTCTTAACCTCACACACTTCGAGCACTGGTTTATGACGGTCACCTGCAGTGACAACCCATCGACCATCCCTTGATACCCACACCGACCATACAGGATACTCGCAAACCTCCTGAGCCTTCTTAATCTCCTTACCCTTCCTCAGGTCCCATCGCCGAATGGTCCGATCGCTTGATCCACTGATCATTTGCTTGCCGTTGGGAAAATAGGAAATGCATGAAGTGCCCAGGTCCATGTCATGTTCCTCCAAGGTCATCACCGGTGTCAGAATCGATATCTGTGTTGTTATATTGGGCCGTTTTGAGCTGGAAGCCATGATGGCTGGACAATGTTGACAAGTATGACGATTATTCGGATATGTTATGTTCAAGTTGTCCTCGTATTATGCTCTGGGCCTGACGTTTCAAAGTCTCTATAGGCGCTGCACTTTCCCTGGTAAGGCTAATCGTCAGTGTAAGATCCTCAAGATGGGGTATTCACGTCACCAAAATGTTCGCAAGGACAAGGAACGATACCCTAGTTGATGGGCATGTAGGTGCGCCTACTACCGTGACCTCTTTTATATATTTTTTCTTCATGGCTGTGTTATGCAGCATGTTCTTTTTTTATGCTCCCTGTCAGCAGCCTGTCAGACCGTCTACCTGTTTTTCCGCCGCTACAGGTTAGTTGGAAATGTAATCATTCTCTTTTGCTATCTTTAAGGTCATCACCGGTGTCAGAATCAATTTATTTTCTGGGAGTTTGGATGTCAAACGAGGCCCAATGGCTGTCCTGTTGCTGCATTCCACAGTGGTATCCCAAGAACCAGACACGATATGAGTACCATCCGGTGAGAACGAGACTGAGTTAACCGCCCCAGTGTACCCCTGTAAGGGCTCACTCAATGGCCGCCGTCCTGTCACTCCATCCCACAGCCACACAGTCTTATATTCTGAAACAGATGCGGTGCGAAAACCATCCGGTGAGAACAAGACTGACAAAAACCCAGTGAGTGTACCCCCGCAAAGGCACCCAATGGCTGTTCCGTTGCTCTATCCAATAGCTGCGCAATGTTATCCCAAGAACCAGACGCCACAAGTGCCATCCAGCGAGAATGAGACTGACGAAACCCGTATGTATTGAAACGCCAGCCAGCCTTTTGTACTTGTAGCAAGTTACCAACCTAGAAGTACTTACTCTGATGGGTCAGTGTTGAGCACTTCAAATTTCAAGAGAAAGTATCCGAATCATCCGAACTTCACACCCTAACTTGAATGAGTGATCACCGGCCCCGTTCACAAACTAAACCACCAGCAAACAGAAATATGCTGCGATACACCTTACATTTGTAAAAAAAAATACACTATACATACGAGCACATTATAATCAGCAAGGTGTTTACCATGAACTCGTCACAGGTCCACTCACAAAGTCAACCTAAAAGCAGAAACACAACCGGTTGCTTCCATGCTCCCCGGTGTTAGTCTGCCCTGCAGTGGCCGGCTATCGCGAATTTAGATTAGGCGAAGGAGGAGGAGAAACATGATCTTCATCAGGTATACATTCGTCATCTTTGCGTGGAGCATCCGCTGAGATATTGCGCTGTAAATTGATTAATGTATGAGCACCGGAAAGTAAGAAAATGGACCGCACGTACTTCTCTGCCCTTCGCAAAAGGAACGTCGACAATAGGTGGTAATGCATGATCTGTCTGAAGGGGCCGCCAGGTTGACAGGAGGTGTAGGCGGGATTTGAAGGATGTGGGAGCAGGGGCAGATGATTGGGTGGTCGGTGACTGAAACTAAAAAGGCCAGTCGAATATGTGATGGCAGCAGTCCCCACTCACATTCTCATGGGGGTTTGCATATGGACGAGACAAGGACGCTGGAGCGAGGAACTGCAAGGAGACCGTCGAGTTAATAGTAAAGAGAACCAATAAAAAAACACATACGTCCAGAGGCTCGCTGGTGCGAATGGGACGAACTCTGTCCGTACGAGAAGAGAGCAGTTTGCGTAGAAAACCAGGGGAAACGGGCTGCGGGGGGTCAATGGTAGTTGTTATCGGAGCGGGGACGGGAGATACGTCCGATATTGCTGGTTTATGGTGCACGGCATAACGCATTGCGTTAGACTATGCATGATAGAGAATTGGTATAGATAAAGCAAAGAGTAGGACCACGTACGTCGAGTAGCTTAGCAAAGTATCCGCTTGTCTGCAAGAAATACTGAGTTGTGCAATTTTGTTCCCAACATGTCGTCACCACCAGTTTTCGAGAGTCTCGAGATAATCGAAGTGCGCCCACGGAATGATCATTAGTAATTTTGAACGGACCAGCGACAAGTTTGCTTGTGTCCAAGCTCCATATCCGCGCTGTCCCATCGTATAACCCACTAGCAGCGTGCTGTCCCCGGAGATATCTGATCGTAAGGCCATATTCTCACGATCCCCGTCTCAACCTAATTTTGAGCATCCCATTGACTGCAGTGACAACCCATCGACCATCCCTCGATACTCCCACTGCTTCTATACCATGCTCAAAAACCTCCCGAGCGTCTCCTTGATCTCCTTACCCTCCCTCAGGTCCCATCGCCGAATGGTCGTATCACCTGATCCGCTGAGCATCTGCTTGCCGTCGGGAAAACAGGAAATGTATGAAATGTCTTTCTGCTCATAATCTTTACCAGGCATCATCGCCAGCGATACTTGCTCGCATACAATGTATGAGGCATGTCCCTCCAAGGTCATCACCGGTGTTCGAGTCGATTTATTTGCTGTTTTACCGGGCCATTTCCAGTTAGAGGCCATGATGGTCGTATTCGCCAGATTGGTTGGCAAGTATGTTGATTATAAGTCGTCCTCGCAGTATGCTCTTGGCTAGACGTTGCCAAGTCTCGAGAAGCGCCGCACTTTCCATGGTAAGGTCAATCGTTAGTTTATCAGCGCATGATCCTCAAACGCGGTATTCACGTTGCCAGAATGTTAGCAAGGAGGAGGAACGATACCCTGGTCGATGGGCATGTAGGTGCGCACTGCGTCTACTGCCCTGACCTCATATATATCCCTTTCTTCATGGCTGTGCGTTGTACAGCATGTTATTTTTTATCCTCCCTGTCAACAACCTGTCGGACTGTCCCTCGGTTAGTTGAAAATGTGATCATTCTCTTTTCCTGTCAGTCTGTCACAAATCACAACCTGCGACAGCACTTGGTTCGAATCTTCGGTTCACACGTGTATTCGTCAGTTGCAGCAAGGGTCCATGATCCCCCACAGATGATGTCATCCACGAGATTAAAATTACAATTTACCATGCATTCTGTAGAAATACATTTAATTTGACAAAGCGACAAATCAGACATGTATGTAATGCACCATACTCGAGTTAATAGGTAGGAACCAATCATTCACGATGACCTGCATAAAACCTGCATCAAAAGAACAAAGCATCAGATCAAGAACGTGCATAGACACGACAAGCACTTACCATCACCACCAAACTGAAAATCAATCATCTCATCTTCCGCTTCCATCTCAGAACCATCCGCGTCTTCATCCACTACGATATCCTCTCCACCAACCTCGTCCCTCCAATCCTCATCCTCCTCTTCTTCCCCTTCATGCATTTCGACCAGTGGAGGCGGACCAGCTTCCTCGATAAGGGGAGAAGGCGGATCAGGAGTTACACCTTCCCCCAGCTCATCATCATCACTGGACTCAATAAGCTCAAGCCCAGGAAGATGATCACTCTGGCCCTCCACCCCAGCAGCCGGTACAGCTTGAACAGGTGCCTGAACCTGATTCGCATCTCAGTTTGAGGCGAAGGCACAATCTGAATAGGCATCTGAATATTCCCATGCTGAGGCGGAGGAGGGATCACCATCATGCGCCGTGCAGGCTGAGAGGACCTGTTTTGCTCTGAGGACAGGTACCAGTTGAAAAAGACGCCGGTGTCTGTCATTTGCAAACATGATATGAAGGATAGATGTCGGCTGTGGTCGTATTTCGCTACCCAACAGACGGATAGGCCAGGGCGGGGAGGCGCCTCCGCAGTTAACTTGCTGATTTTGGGGTCCAGGGATACGATAAACAAACCCTTGCGCTGTGATGACTTTAGCATAGAAAAACCGACGTGTAGAAAAGGAGACTTACAGTTGCAATCGCAGCTTTTTCGTTTGATTCTCCGAGGGCTAGATAGACAGAGACATCCCGGATGTTGTCGCAGGAGGCATTGAAATTCAGGAGGGTTGCAATGTCGTTAAGCGTGGCCTCGCGATGGAAGAGTCGTTCAAAGCCCGGGATCCAAATGAAGATTCCTGATGCGGTGAGGACCACGATATCCTTGCCCGAGGAGGATACATGGGCTGCACATTCAGTGAGTAGATGATGGTGATCAACGTATAGAACTTACCCGCAACAAAGTCACACTGAGAGGTGGAAGAGACGTGATATGCCTCATGAAGTCGTTGAGGCTCGAGCAGTGAAGAAGGGCAGAGTTCAGCGCTATTATCTGGAAGCACATCCCAGCTGACGAGCTGCAAATCTTTCATGCACAGGTGATAGACCAACGCACCACCGCCCCTTGCAAATATGCGTAGTTGATTGGACCCGCAGAAGAAAGCGTATTGATCATTGACTTCGACATAGTTGAGACGTCCTAGCGTCCCATCTTGATTAGGCGCCTGTATGTTGGTGATGGTCTCAATAAGACAAGAAGTCGGCACGTCCCACAGATAAGCCTGATTCACGGTAGCAGAAAGCAACGTTGGGTACGAGAAGCGGAATGCACGAGTGGACTCTGGCGTGAAGAGGAGAGCCCACGGTCCAAAATGGCCACGATTTGTTGGGGAGGCATGAAGTTGAGCGGATTCACGCGATGCTGTGATCATGATCTCGTCGGGTTTGAAGTCCTCTGGGATCTCGGAGTCTTGAAAGTCGCGGGCGCAGCGCCATACTTCCTTGCTATTGTCGTGACGATTGAAAATGATGTATCCATGGTCATATTCACAATGAGCGTAATCGCCTGCGCCCTGTTTTGTCGGAACGGTTTCGGTTTAGAATGGGGTGGATGGACATATCAGACAACTTACTGTTGCCCAAAGCACGCGATCAGTCTCATAATCGGTCACGGAGAGGCCTCCAGTGTGGCGGGTGACCATCACAAATTTTTCCTTCTGGTCAACCTTGATTCGATGCACCGATTTTCCGGTGGAATTCAGCTCTTTCGCGACAGACGGAGCCTTGCCTCGCCAACCCCTCTCGATCTGCAATTGCCGTTGACCTAGCAGAGATGGTCAAAATGTATCAGCTGCACTTGGAGAAGTACAGACAGCGTTTCAACCAGTCTGTTTTTTTCGTATCTGGGTTTTGACCAGAGGAATAATCAGCCTGAAGATCGGCATGAAGAACGAAATGATGTAAGATGGCTGCGTTGCGGTATACTGTCTGGACATTGTCTGTGATAAGACTGTTCCATTTTATGGACACGAGTGAGACGTTGCGGAGAGATTGTATTGAGAGATGGGATGCTATGTAGAGAGCGATCTCTGTGGGCAGCTCGTGCAGCATCGTTGATGAGGTCAAGTCTCCAATACTCGCGGAGTTGTAATCCTTATTTATATTTCCTACGAGCCTATCAGTAATTTTCCTACGACATCATTGATGCCCTCAAGTAACATAGCCCACTTGAGATTGGATGATCTCAAGTAGCACAAGAACCTTGGTCTTGCCTCCCAGCGCCGTGCGTCAGATTACTGACCACGCGTTCCCGAGCTTCTCATACTACCTGGTCGAGATTTGAGAAGAGTACCCCAGAACCTACTTTGCTACCCTTATCGATACGATGGACCTACTTCTATTCGAGGTAGGGTCCCTTTAGCTTATCCAACATGAATTCATGCATTGGGTTCGAACACGATAGCAACCGTTTGAAAGATCATTGTGGGTATTTTTATACGTTGAATCATCTCGTTAGATGTTCTAAGTCGCAACCGCTATCCGTTCCGGTGCGATATTTCCACCAGTAAACGAGAACGTGGTGAAGTTATGAGGTACGAGATGTTAAAACACGTTAGTGTACCCAGTACCATGCACCAGGGTAGTTCTGAAAGCCGTGGTGTCAGATTTTGCATGCATATGATCAAGTGATTGATCGGGGCTCACAGTGACAGCAACATACCCTTGCAGTCTTGATGCTCGTCGGATATGTCAAATTCTCCCTAATCACCACTTCGACATTCGTGAAAGGTGGAAACGTGATTGGGGACCACACATTGTAGGTCGTGTTCGCCTCGAAAAAAATTGACGCGTCAGACGTGCAATCATAAATTGCGGCCATTAAAGCAGGTCTATCGTCTACACCCTCGGTATGTGGGATAATAAATATTGACCAAGCGCCTGCAATGGCAGCATACGCGAGAAGAACAGAGAATTCTCGCGATCATCATCCTGCATGTTAGAGGTGAGCTGAGGTGTCATGCGTTCTGGCGTAGAATGAGTATTATATAAGTGAGTATCGGTCATTGCAACCTTAGGACGGTATGGCTTGGAGCCCGGAATCAGGATTATGATAGCATGTGTTGGGCATGCGAGGTTCCAACTTCCCGCAATCTAAATGGTTAAGGTTTATGGGAAGACTCCAGGTTGCTCTTACTGGTCATTTGTTAACGCACCAACCACGTTATCGAGGACCTAAGGGTCGGACGCCAAGCAAAAGGCAGATGCGAGCCTAAGACCAGTCCTTCATGATTGCTAGCCGACCAGGCGTAGCGATTGGCCACAAAATTTAATGTTGGCAGTACGGATAATCAAGATTACATACCACAGAACATCAACTTTTCTCTCTCTGATCAGTCTCCAGAGGACGCGATTTGTATGTGCGCTTGAACACGTGAACAAATAGTTGAATGGTAGAACCTACGGGACCTCCCGATTATGAGTGCCTTAAGACAGATGATGTGTAGCCGTATCGTGGCGTCATCATAAACATAAAATATCTCTAACAAAAATTGGCTGTAGCCTAGTAGTACTTCATGTAGGACATGTACTGCAGGCGAGATTGTCAAAAGTGACGTCTGAGACAACTTGGCAGGGGTTCGAAATAACGTGCGGAGGGACATGCGATCTGGAGTTGCCATCGATGGAAAGAGGAAGAATGTGCTGGCGCAACTAATCTAGAGTGAACTCACTAGCAAGTGTTACGTCATACTCAAACCGCGGTCATGTGATATTGGCCCCTGTGGCGTCAGCCGCTGTACCGAAACATTCGCATGTGCGATCAACTACATGAACCGTTGGTTATCCATATCACAGCATATAAAATGGAACCTCGCTCGAATTTTATCTGCTGCAAGAAATCATTTGCAGTTTTCATCGAGTCTCCGTCCACACAACTCCTTAATTGCACATCCTTGACCCTCGTCGTCGTCTCTTTCATTGAAAGTTGCACTGGCAAGCCAGCAAGGTTCGTCTAACATCGAAAATCTTGCAAATTAGTTTCAATTCCAAGTTACTTGCAGTGCCAAATCATTAACCATGAGTCAAGTTCATCATGTCACCTCAAAACTCTTGGATTTCCCTGTCGAAATCCTCCTAGACATACTCGGCCATCTAAATGTGCACAATCTAGTACGAGCACGTCGAGTAAGCACAAAGAATCATTTGTTAAGATTATTAACTCGATATCTCTAGGTATGCAACTATATTCGACAAGTGATCGACTCTTCCTTGGAGCTACTATATTCGATGGACCTCGAATATTTCAAAGCAATTCCGGTGCCTTCAATCCCTGGCTCGGACTGTTCCATCCCAACGCTTCGCAAGTCGCTTCTACGAAGTGAGTCCGCGTGGCAGAGAGCCGAGTACTCCAAAAGACATCCCATCGTTATTCCACGCCCTCCAAACATGCACCGATGGTCGTGCGGCGTTCTTGGATTTCTGGTGGAACCTCTCCAACAAATCGTGTTTTTCCAGCCCCAGCTGGAAGATGGTCACTCTAATACCACAACCCTGCGCCAATGGAGCTGCCAACTCGACAGTGCAATCTCGCATTACAATTTTTCTGTCGCAGAGGATCTCGTGATTCTCTTTGTCAAAGCGCCCTCAGGGTGAGTAGTTCCTTTAAGTTGCATCTCAGACAGGCTATGTTAACGAAATATCAAGCGAGAGCCACGCATATGATATCATTTTCAGATCACTATCACAAGACAAAGTTCATCCTGAAGCTGCGTTCACTTCCGTGAAAGCACTTGATAATGAGGTCGACTTGGAATTGCTCAACCCCTACTCCCTGAGGTCCTTGGTTTTCGGGGACTATTATGGTGTTTTATTCAGGAACGTTAACAAAGCAAATGGTGGACTGGCCGACTTTTTGCAAATTTGGAACTGGAAGTCCAAGGACACTTTTCAGGTCAGTGAATCTCCTGCCAGATCGTTTTGGTCACCGATTTCTTCATTTGGTCTTGTAGTGCCTCGAAGTCTTTAATCCGGCTTGCAAAACGATAAATTTCAGTTTTCTGACAAACGAAAAAATTCTCGTCGTTAACGCGAAGGAACTCTCGTTATATTCCCTCATCCATTCCTCCAATGCCCTCCAGCTCACCGCTAAATTCGCGCTCCCTGCCTTGCACAGTCCCTTTGAATACACGTGCATCGGCTTCAGCCTTATCCCATCCCATGCTTGCGCGCACAACCAATTGGTCGCTCTCAGTATGGATGTTTCTGGGGAGTCCCTCACTAAAAATCCCTGCTTTACATCTTATGTCGAGTGCAGCACCCTCTTGAAACTCGAGTCCACCTATGTGAGCCGTTATGGCAAAGCAAACGAAGACTCCCCTAATCTGCCTTGGTCCAGCTGGGGCCCAAATCACACTCGGTGCTTCGAGGAGAGCTCATTCGATCCCTGCAAACATCCGTCTTTGGCTTTCGGAGTACATCTTTGGTCGGCAACCGGGACACGGCAAGACCACTATGCATCCGCGACTTTAACCCTCATCGAGTGGTGAACTTCAAGGCTGGGAACGAAACGAAACGGAATCAAAGGCTTATCGAAGGTGGCGAGAACTTACCGAGTTCAAGCCTGTTCTTGGAGCCACTTGGATCTGATCTGCCGTATCTTGAGACTACCACTGAACAGAAGTTCCTTTCAACTGATATGACAGTAGAAGCAAATAGAGTGACGTTGCTGTCCTTCGAAGTCACGAGGACAATTACGATGCCGCACGCAGGTGAACAGGGCTTCGTCGAGCATAAACTTATACAAGGTTTTGAAGTACTTGATTTCGAGTAGTTACTTACCTCGAATTTCAATCCATTTTGCATATAACTGACACGTCGAGTAACATGTGTCAATATATGTATTTCCAATAAGCATGGCTTGACTATCGTCCTTCAGCAACTTGATCTGATAGTACAAATGATCCCTCACAAAGAGAGACGCTCCACGAAGAAGGTTAAGAAGGAAAAAAATGGAACATTGAACCAGTCCAAGAGTAGTCTGAATCGAGTTTCACGATTCACGAAGGATACGCGAGCCACGAAGTGAACTCAAGAACGAACCAATCCCATTGTAAAATAATACAATCAGTCGCACCTCATACGCAAGGAGTTGGAGTCTCCGGTACGAGAAGCGAACATTGGCAAACGCCAGCATTCGCCGAAGGTACCCTAGGCAAGGTCGATCAGGCGTTCGCGCCCGACTCGTCCGTTTGCGCCCTTTAGCGCCCTGTTGGCAGGCGAATGCGCGATAGCGACGACTGACTATATATCAAGGATGGATTCAGATTGGCCCAATCCTCGCAACGCCTTTAAAAGCTTTCATCCTCACCCTCCTCTGCAGTACACAGGATCTTGGGGGTAGTACTATGAGAAGTGAAGCTGCTTTTCTGGTACGTCACGCAGCTGATTACAGCTGGGCTCTGCTAGAGCCAATCGAGAAGGATTAAAATACTCAGACCTTAGCCCGCTCAGGAATCTGGATGCATGAAGTAAGCCTGTGTGTGATGAGCACTCGTGGCTTTTGAGCTGGTTGAGGAGAAGTTCGCTTCTGATCCTTTATGTAACCATGTTGCCAATTGAAAGTGCGGCGAGTTACCATGAATTATGTAATTATTACACAAGGCTATCATAACTGCGCCAGCTGAGGGCAGTCAGCGATCATTCAGATACTTTGTCACTCGCCAATTGTGTCCAATGTCACATTTTACAGGCATCCAAGTCAGCAAGGCTAGCACAAGGCGACATTCATATAACTCTATATTTACATCATCAAACCCATCCGCAACCTCGACAACGTGAAATCACTCGAAGCGTTTAAAAACCCGTCTTTACCGTCCTTCCCGTTAACGTGTACCTTAGCATCTATCTTGAAAACCCTTGTCTCCGCTCGTTGAAAGAGTGCTAACGGGATTGGAATCCAGAAGCGCATGAACCACCCGAAATTACCATCCTCGTCCATGGTACAACACCAGGGGACATTCCCAATATGAATGCCTCGAAACAAGTTAGGAGTAGGCACATCATTCACGTAACGTATCGTGGCGCCAGCATAAAACGTCCTAAACGCGATTTGGGGATGGGACTTGTAGGGGCCATTTATCGCCACCGTAGTGCAGACGAGATCAACGATCGCGACGTCCGGAATAACCAGGGGGTCGAAATCATTCGTGGAGGTACATGCAATCAAGAGTTGCGCTGGGAAGATGAAAAACGCGCTATGCATTTTAGAAACACAAAGCACGGGACACTGGCATGTAGTAGTTGGTTAACTCACCTGTCAGGCGAGTCCCATGTCGTGGCGTGGCGTTTGAAGCAGTGAACTTTCATGTTAAGATCTTCTAGGGCATACATCGCCGGCGTATCGTCGACTGTAGTCTGTGAATTTGACTCTGGTTCTCCAACATCGTCCAGATCAAAGGGAACTTGAAGAATAGTGAGACGCTGGAGAATGCGAGAAGTAATGCTTGCGATATCAGTTCCGGCGGCATCCTCCACTCTTGAAGACGCTGATCGTTGCAGTTTGCGAGCACTCAATTTTTTTGAAGGCAAACTTATCAGAGATGAAGTCGAATTCCTGACTGCATGCTCGCAAGTCGTCTTGGGGGGAGCCACTGTCTCAGGCGTGCGCAAAAGTCGACGAGCGGCTTTCAGGGGACGAATTGAGGTAATCGACGGTGAAGATGACTTCCTTTTGAGAGTAGGGGGATCCACCAAGATGGATTTACTCTTGTCTGATGCATAAAGGCTTGCTAGATCTGGACTTGACGGAACGCGATAGATTACACCTTCTTCTTTCTTGAAGCGTCGGAGAGTAGTACCCTTTGCGCGCGGACTACTGTCTGTCATTGTGGAACACTTGAATGCTGCATCAGCCGATTCGTCGTAGTTGACGCCTCCGTCACGAGATCGAGTATCAGCAGTGGGGGACATTCAGAGGATCAAAGTCGCAAATATGGTGAAAGAAGAGCAAAGTCGCAAGTCTGAAACTGGAAGAGAACATGAAGCCCCGGTGAACTAGCGTTTATATAGGGATTGAATTAAGTATTGTGGAAAGTGGCTTGATCCACTATCGACGGAGCCACCTGTGGACAGTCTTCAAGTTCTGGTGGCATGATGCGGAGTTGTATTCCTTGTGGACAAGCCATTGTACTACTTACTCGGCTCGGTCTTCTGGGTTCAGTCTCCAATACTCGCGGAGTTGCAATTGCGTCCTTCCATGGCACCTGCAACTGATTTTACTTTCTTTCCCTACGACAAGCTCAGCCGATCAACTCGCTTAGATACCACTTGTTGATTTCAAGTAGCTCGAGTTTCTTGGACGTTGGTCTTCTTCCCAGTGCTGTGCGTTAGATTATGAATAACCACTGGTCGGGAAGAACCTACTTCACTACCTTTGTTTCGTTGATCAATAGGACGAACTTCCTTCCGTTCGAGATAGGCCCATCCTTCCAACTTTCGAACATGAATTCCCGCGTTGGGTTCGAGCATAATAATAATCGTTTTTGGAAGATCATTGTGGGCATTTCTATACGTTGAATTGTTTCATTGGACATTCTAAGTCGCAACCGCCATTTGTTCTGGCGTGGTTCAACGAGAATGCAAAGAAATCCCTGCCAAAAGTGAGATTGCTCCTATTGAATCAGGCATTCTGGACCGTCGCCATCAAGTTTGCTGATCGGCCTTACTCTTGAGAGATTCAGTGGCTGTGCAGGTCACTGACCACACGTGAGAGGAGCAAAATTTTGGAGCATCATCTCATACGTAACCGTAGAGATACCCAGGTTGCTAATTTGTTCATGTCCATTCTGTGTATTTAATTTTGAACGTTTCCAACGTTGTTTACCTAGACCATCTCCCGAAGTTACGATTTTTCTATGGGTTACCTCTCACAGCCAGCACTCAAAAATCTCAAAAAGTATTCCTATAAAGGTGTAGATGAGTGCGTACTATTCCATCAAGTGTTGTTTTGTTGTCATACTGAGTTTTGAGAATAAGATCTTTGGTTTCGCGTTATCTCCTTACGCCATATTGGAATTGGTTCATCAAGCTCTTTCCACTCACCATCGCCCCAAATACCGTATGTTATCACCACTCAGTTCTTGGCGTCAATCAGATCAAACTTGTTCAGATAACCTTGCTTGGCCTATGCATTGTCGCTTTCAATGTTGTCACGCTACTATATTACGACCCACTTTATTTGACGGAGAAAGACGGAGCAACCGGGCCTCCTCAGTGGATCTACTTCACGTACGCATCCTATTGTTTGTATCAAGCTTGTGTCACGCTGACCCTTGAAACCTAGATGGGCGATTGGGTTGTTCATGTACCAAAGTTTGGATGCAGTAGATGGGTGGGTAGATATCTTACCACCAGTATATACCCATGCTTATCCAAGTGCAGGAAACAGGCACGGAGAACGGGAATGGCTGGTCCTTTGGGAGAAATGTTTGATCATGGTTTGCGTCCGCGTTTCCTGACGCGCATTGATATCTTACTTTGTTCTCATAGGTTGCGATGCGCTCAACACTACAGTTTGTTGTCTTTACTCCAAGTCGTGTTTCTGGCCTCATCCTTTGTGCTTTTCAGCTCGAGGTCGTTCTTGCGTCGCGTGCGCTCAATCTTGGCCGATCGTGGTGGACTGTGGCATCACAAATAGCCACCCTTGCCAACTTCTACTTGACCACATGGGAAGAGTATCACACTGGTGTGTCTAATGTCATGTACTAGTCATGTTCATCTATTGACTTGCAACGCAGGAATATTATACCTTGGCCCTTTTTCAGGTCCTGTAGAGGGTATATTAATGATCGTAATTATTTATGTCATAACGGGAATATTTGGTGAGAGAAAATTTTCTAACAAAACCTTCCATCTCACTGGCATTACAATTCACAGGCCCTGCATTCTGGGACACGAAAATATTGACTTTCACCCATCTAGATAGAATACCCCAAGTTGTTCAGAACGTTCCTAACATCGGTCTCAATGAGTCCTTCATGGTTTTTGGTGCCTTTGGTCTAGCTTTCAATATTGTTTCAAGGTGAATGCACCAATAGTCATCGCACGCATATATTAACGTCTCTTCAGCTACCGCAATGTCATAAAAGCGACCAAATCTGACGGAAAGTCGAGTCTCAAACCCCTCGTCTACCTCTTGCCCTTCGTTGTTTCAGCGACCTTCCAGATCTTTTGGTTACTGAACCCCTCTTACCATGACTCCGCCATCATTCACTCACCACTCTTCCTGCCGTTTCTTTGTGCATGGGGCCTACAGTTTGCTCATCAAGTAGGAAGGATGATCTTGAGCCATATTACACGCGCCCCGTTTCCCCTGTGGCATAGCATGTGGCTATGGAATGTTGTCGGGGTGGTCGATGCCCAGCTCCCGTTCCTATTTGGCAGGTGAGCATTGATGATCAATGCACTGACGTGGAAGAAGCTCATTCGAGAATAGCCCGTCACTAATACAATCAACGCCAAAGCGAACAGCGATGTTCATCTACCTGACACTCGCAATTTCATTCATCACTTACGTACGTTTCTGCGCGCTAGTCATTAGGGATATCACTGAGTTTCTTGGTATCGCTTGTTTTACTGTGCGCAAGAAGGACGGGGAGGGCGTGTGGAGGGAGACGCGTGATATCCAGAACGATGGGTATGTGAAACGACTTTGACGCAAGTGGTTAAAAATTGGACGGCATATGTATCGAGTTTCTCGTCTACACTGTAGCGCAGACTATGCGCTCTAGATTTATTATTACTTTGTCCACCAAATACCATTGCTTGAATACGGCTGAGAAACTAAGAAGAAAACTAAGGCAATAGTTCAGGCACAATGAACCGGCATGTACAGTAAGTAAGCGTTTACAAGCACACGTCCGATAGCTACAGAGCACAGCGGGAATGCAAAGAAAAATGTGAGCACGAAGGCGGATAATAATTTAATCAATGACGCATACAAACCATGCATATACTATGGTATGTGGGGAACCTTTCAGGACAACGACAACTCCTATAGCATGTTTGATTACCCACGGAGATTCAAGTTTGCCTTTCGGGGTGACCTATATCATCTTGGCTTGGAGGGTCTGCTGCAGGGAATGCTTCGAGTTGCCGGTCTACCTCACAGCTGAGATCCTGGGGCGTATAGGTACGCCAATTCAAGTCTTGCAGGTTCAACACCAGGCGCTGACCGGCTACTGAAACTAATGGAGTCGCAAACCTACATGCCAAAATTATCAAATGCCGAGAGTAACACAACAACTGACGTACGCTTTAGCAATGAAATTTTTTGGATTCTGTGAATTGTTTCGTGTTAGTCGGGAAGGACAATAGTCCGTTACGAATAAGGAAGACTAACGTTCGAGTATGCAGTCCTAAACGTCATAAGTATATAGAACGAGTTAAGAGTTGTGTAGACTCACAAGGCAGTCATGCGTAATGCATTACTTAACATACTAACCTTTTCTTGTTGTTAGTAATATGTTAAGTTATGCAAGCTCCCATACTCACGATGAAAAACATGATTGCTATGTAATTGTAGTGAGTTGCAGATGAAAGTCTCCAGAGAGAATACTCACTGTCTCGAACGAGTATATAGAGGAGATCAGAATGGTAGAGAGACTGAAACCCCTCGGAGTATATCCAGAGACTTCGCATTGTCAAGACAAAGAGTAATGTATCGAGAATGAAGCTTGATGGTCCTCAGTATGCATGATAAACACGGAAATAGAATATTCTCACCTTCCGAAACAGACCAACCACTAGCGTTATAATACTTTCAACAAGATGTTCATCAAAAATATATGGCTATCAACTAACCACATAATCTTTGAAGTAACGAACTATTAGGAGGCATGAGGGACGAAATGACAGCCACATACTTGATATTGTCCCGAAGCAAATATTGGTCACGTCGAGCTGCAAAAACTGAGCTACCAGAAAGCGATCATCTTACAAACAACAGAATGCAAAAACGACGAGGCAGCCTACTGTGTCTGGTGGTTGCGCTGTATGCCGCTGTGCCTGTCAGCACGAGGACGTAGGATATGTAACTCCAGATGAGGACATTCGCCACGCGCTTCTGGGTTCCCCAGATGGCCCACGTGCGCATGAGAACGATTACTGAGTAAGATCTTTCAATAATGGAGCTACTGGCAATAAGAAGACGCACTATGAATCGACTCTGTAGACAGAAACATAAAAAAAGAGGTGGACAATGTGAAGCGGTGGCAGAACTAGCATGTTCGAACAAGTTACGCGCCGGATGTTTACTCGCAAAACTGCAACACACCACTTGAGAACCATGCGAGAGGAGACCGGCCTCTTCCAACTGGATAAATGTCTGCCCAATAAGATTTCCATACCGGTTTATGAGGAACAGGACTTTCACGACCGTCCAGGGGCGGTTCCAGATGTAATAAGCCTGTAACCAAGGGTATATATTCAACATCATGCATCCCAACTCACTCACTCACTTCATCTTTAAGAGTTAGAAGATAGTCGTAGACAAGCAACGTATGGCCAGTCGTAGAGAATATTCTTGGTCACAGGGTAAGAAGACCAGGGTGTTGCACGATACGCAGACTTAGACTTACCTTCGCACCCAGAGGTCTTGCATAAATTCAGGAGATGGAGCCATGAGCACGGAACAATGTCCCAGCAGGACAAATTTGACGACAACAGACTGGTGATGTCAACAGCTCGATGCCAAAATATATAAGTGCTATGCACAGAGACAGCAGCATTCCGCCTTGACTGACAGTGACGATGACGTATAGATATGGGATGAATGGCAGAACCTAAGGTGACGAGAGAGCGCTGAGACTCCAGTCATTGCGATTGTCATTTTCTCCAGGGATGCACGAGGGTCGCCCAGAAAACGGTGGGACAGGCACAAGATGTCTGGTGTTCCATATAGCCAATGGCTATGCTTGCATTTCAAACTGTGAGGCTGCATTCGGAGTGCATCATGCCCATTAAACGAATGAATATTAGTGCTGTGTATATTCGGGATACACAGGACAAACTGCGCAAGAAAATTCAACGAGTAATAACTGAACATCATGATGGCGAGCTTGACTACCGTGACCATATCGAAGGCTCGGACCCTAGCGAATCTTCAACTTTATATCCAAGTAGCATGTCGAAGGCAGTGACTTACTCAAAGGCCTCAAAAGACACTGCACGTGTACTAAGAGTTCATTGCTCTGATGCCGACTTGCGTATGCAGCAGCTCGCCTAAGGGATCTCTACCGTGACACCCGAACGACACATGGGGCTTGTATCACCAAACTAACCTCACCTGGAAAAAGATTATATTGGGCTTCCTGCATATTAAGTTAAGTGTTAGTATTTTATTACGTAGGAGCATGATGCAATACTTGTCATGGGTGCGAGTTTGTCTATCGAATAGGCACAAGGGATGTTCGCCGTCACCTCGTCACTCTCATGCTAGCAATAGTGCTGACAAGAAAGTTGAAACCGTACCAGGCCTGGCGTACCCCGAAAGTAGCCCTGGGTTAAAATGGAGTTTCCGGGTCTTGTTCGAGTCACGCCTAATCTTATATTTATCTTTTCTATGTTCTCTAGTCGTGCTTTTTGTAGATCATATCGATTGACCACCAACTTTTGCACTCTGATACCAAAATCCATCGGGACGCGTACAATGACAACTGAAGTCTCAGATTCGCTCACTGCTGAAATTGCACAGGCAACAGGTGCCCTAAACGATCTCCGACTACAAAATGCCGATGCGGCCAGTATAGACGCTGCCAAGAAGAGACTTGGTGAATTGAAGAAAACAATGGCTGCGATGAATAGCGCAAGTGGGAGTAAGGACGCTGGGAAGAAGAAGGAACGACTACTGCTCAAAACTGCAAAGGTGTGTTCGAGTGCGCACCGCGATCATACACCTCTGAAGGGTACTCAAGTAGGCTGCATAGGGCACGCGTGATTACGGCGCAGCGGAGATGTTTTGCCGGGAACATGTTGAGCGTATCGTTAAGGATGTGTTTACGTCCTATGGCGGGAGCGCTCTCGACACACCTGTGTTTGAGCGCAAGGACGTGCTTGCCGGCAAGTACGGCGAAGACCAGAAACTCATTTTTGACTTGATGGACCAGGGGGGCGAACAACTTGCCCTTCGGTACGATCACACTGTTCCCTTGGCACGGTATCTAGCTATGGCTGGTGCTACGGTCCAGGCGAAGATTTGGCAAGTCGGCAAGGTCTATCGGAGAGACAATCCTGTAATGTCAAAAGGCCGAATGCGCGAGTTCTCACAAGCAGTACGCGTTTTCTCACTTTCCCTGAGGTATTTCGCATAATTTGTCGCAGGATTTAGATATTACAGGTGCATGGGACCCAATGATCCCAGATGCTGAGATTATCAGTCTGCTATGCACTATCTTGACGAAATTGGACGTTGGAGAATTTACAATCAAGGTAAAGTTGTTCAAACAAGGTCTGGATTTATCCTAATGGGCTTTTCGGCTTAGCTGAATCATCGCAAAATCCTTGATGGCATCTTCGAGGTTTGTGGTGTGCCACAGGACAAGATTCGATCAATATCCTCGGCTGTAGACAAGTTGGACAAGGTTGGTCGACAGAGATACATCCCTGATCCTGGTTCTAATCGTATGCAGCTCCCCTGGCTAGAAGTGAAGAAAGAAATGACAGAAGAGAAAGGCCTTTCTTCAGATGTCGCTGATAAGATTGGAGAGTACGTCAAGCACAAAGGTAGACAGCCTTGATTTTATGCGAAGTTAAATATATCATCTCTTTTGTCTTGCAGGTGGTCCATCGCTACTCGATCTTTTGAAAGCGGATGCCACTCTCATGGCAAACCCGAGCGCCAAGCAGGGCATTTCAGACATGGATATTCTCTTTACTCTCCTAAGAGCCTACAAAGTGCTCGACAAAGTAAGCTCGCTTTCCGTGAATCAGGACTTGATGTATATTCATGTATGCATAGATCTCGTTCGACATGTCTCTCGCCCGTGGTCTAGACTATTACACAGGTATCATATATGAAGCAATCGTCGAAGCATCAGCACCACCAGCTCTTTCCGCAAATGCAATAGAATCTCCAGCCCCCTCAAAACCGAAACCTTCGAAAAAAGCTAAAGCTGATGATAACGAAGAGGATGAAGTGGACGAATCACAGGTTGGTGTCGGGTCCATCGCTGCTGGTGGCCGGTACGATAACCTGGTTGGTATGTTCACTGCCGCCGCCGCTGCTGAAGGGAAAAAGGCACCGGGGCTCCCGTGTATTGGGGTCAGTATTGGTCTCGACCGGATCTTTGCGATTGTGTGGCCGAAGTGGGTTGAGAAGGGGATGCGGAGTAAGGAGACGATGGTGTACGTGTTGGCTGCTGGTGATGGCTTATTGGAAGAGCGGATTGCACTCGTGCAGGAACTCAGGGAAGCAGGCATAAAGGTTGATCGAATTGTCGTTTTCCATTTCATGTATTGACCCATTTTTTTAGACTGACTTCCTCGCAAAGAGGAAGCCGAAGCTCACTGCGCAGTTCATGGCTGGTGAAAAGGATGAAGTTCCTTTTGCTGTGATTTTGGGCGGTGATGAGCTCAAGGAAGGTTTGGTGACTGTTAAAGAGCAAAAGTGGGAATTCGTGGATGGGAAGAAGACAAAAGTTCAGTCAGCAGATCAAGGTATGAAGGTGCGGCGGGATGAACTGATTAGTTGGATCAAGCAAACACCTACATATCAAGGCTGGTCGAGCGGTCGACTTATCTAGGAACCATGCCTTGTAATACATAATAGATTAGAAGCCTGGTGGCGCATATTATTTGCTCATGTTTGTCCTGTCGATACTTTGTCACATACAAAGTTTCAACTTTTCCTGCTCTCTTCTCTCAACTATCACCCCGACAATATCGACAAGGACAGCAACAATGGATGACGGTACGTTTTCAGCATGAGCCCCGACAACGACAGCCAGTTCTGCATTCAATATTTTCTTCTATTCCGGCACAACCGCCTCGTACATACCAACACTATTTTTCTCATCGCATTCACCACCAAATATCGGCTCAAGGCCGATAACGACCTAATCTAAAAAGATGATGCGCATCTCGAGTAAACCGAGCTCTCTCGACTTCTCATACGTAGTGCGCCCTCAGTAGTTCATTCGCGTGCACTATGACGCGTGCGCGCGACACAGTATAATCGCCCATTCCTCCTCCCCCGTTCTACCCACCGCCATGAATCGACATTGATCTTGTTTTCACCCTTTCCGCCCATTCAGCCTGGCAATCACAAGATATTGCACCTTCTGGGATTAGCATTCCCACGCACGAGGCCAATATGAACGGCGGACCTGCTGGTAGGGAGGAGCAGAACTGGAATAGCGCTCCTCGCTCACCCGGTAGAGAACGTGGGGGCGAACCTCCCAGGCGCTCTAGCCGCAGCAGGAGCCCCGTACGGGATGACAGAGGGTGCGTGGCGTTAGAGTTTTGATATGTCCGACACTGACATATTCATAGCCGGGGGGGTGACAGCGGTGGTCACAACCCTGGAAACAATCTTCACGTCTCAAACTTGAGTCACCGTGTTGATACGCGTGACCTTGAAGCAGCGTTTGCTAAAATTGGCCGTGTACGTGTCATCCTGTGGTTTTATTTTATGTTGTTGACCCAATAAAAACAGGTCAAAAAGGCTTCGGTCATGTATGACCCGCATACCCGCGAGTCTCGTGGGTTCGGGTTTGTCACCATGGAGACCTCTGAGGAGGCAGATGCTGCTATCACCGCGCTGAACGCGACTGAAATCATGGGGAAGATTTGTACCGTAGAAAGGGTATGTTCACATACCTTTGGATTTGCCCACGTTTGTTGATTTGGCGTTTAGGCCCGCCGCGGACGTGCGCGTACTCCCACCCCTGGAAGGTACTACGGTCCTCCCAAGCGTCATGACAGTAGGTGTTGTCACAGTATTCTTTGGCCCTCACTCAGGTCTTGAATAGATGAGCGCCCGTATGACCCGCGCCCCTACGACAGCCGTTATTCCCGTGACTACGATGATCGTCGTCGTGGCGGTCGTCCTGATGATTACCGAGGAGGAGGTGGAGGAGGCAGGGACTACGACCGTGGTGGCTACCGTGATTATGACCGAGGATACGGTGGTGGTCGTAGCCTTCGCGACTACGATCCTCGTGGCCACGATTACGATAGGAGATACTAAATGTACCCGCTCTCAACAGATCATCTCGCGTTATGTTTTGTTTTCGTTAATATGTATTCCATAAGTAACTCTGGTGAATGAAGCCTGTTGCATGATGGATCCGAAGGAATACCATGTTGATCACGAGCTTTCCCACTCTACACATGTATTGACTTTATTGAACTGCTTGCACATTGAACTAAGTAATGCAGGACGCAAGGTTGCGTAGGTTGAACGAGCGCCTATGTTTGTTTCTCTAATCTCTTCATCTCTTTCCGTCCTACAATGCCACAACTGAGACGTTATCGCCGTCAACACCAGAACGATCACTTTCAAACTTGAAAGCTTTGCGACAGCCGCAGTCTTTATTCGAAGTGTATGTGATCCAGCGGCTACAACTTCGCGCGTAAGCACGGGTCGATCGACTTGTTGCCACTTCCGAAGTCTGATGGGACCGCAGCAGAGAAGGAACTTAGATCCGGCGAGCTGCATAGGTTGCACGCTGGTACAATGACAAGGCTGAGGATGCCTCCACGATAATGCTTTACCTATTCCGTCAGGCTGGACATGACAAAGCATAAACAGGTTTCCGTCAGCTTAAAGTTCCGGTTGTTCCTGTAGGTCATCGTTCACAGGCGGATCTGCAAGGAGGTTTAGAACAAATTCGTCTACCCGAAATATATCATGATTTTCGTTTGTGCTGGTGCACCCCTCAACAACGGCCTACATCCTTGACGAGATCAAAACTGTATAGTTCATGTTAGACGGGATCAACCTAGGTGGAGTAAAGTTTTATCCATGTAAGTCTCGGGTGCGTAGACCTACCAAATTACCAATCGACAGATTGCAGAGCAAACCTTTTACAGTCTCCTATTATGAGCATTAGAAAATTACGAAGCACGAGAAGACAGCAAGTACTTCTCGGTTATCACAGTGCTACTTGCTACTGATGGAAAATCGAGCTTGAAATTCGATGTTGCCTTCGCAGGTTATTCAATAACGCAGGGTGAATTGTCCACCAGAAGCTGGTAATCATGGGCGGTGTTGTAGTAACTTAGAAAAATTGTCAACGAGTCATTCATCTGGATGGGGTGCTGGAGAGGAGTTGATGAATGTTACAAGATCCATGGAAATGTAGAACCAGTGGGAGTGCACACATGAGGCTGTACAACGTGTCCAATGAGGGCCTTGAGATCTTATTAATGACTCTGAGATCTGGTTAATGATTGGTGGCTGCAACTCGGACGGAGACAAATGTAGGCGTTGCTTATCTGTCAGACGGTGGCCTTCTGCTTCTTCTCCCTCCCACCCAACTGAGCTAACATCTCATCTCATATTGCAGTGAATGATTTAAATGAAGGGCAAGGCTATCCTAGCATCTGCAGGGTTCAGGGTGACCGGAATACATGTGCGTCCGTTGGTGGGTGCACTAAGTCACTACCTCTAAGAAGAGGTGATTACTAAGCAGGCAGTAGTGGACTTATGTTGTGTGTTGATAAGGCAGCGGTGGCGGCTTTCCAATGAATTTCATACATATCTCACAGAACTTCATCTATAACATTCAGACAGTGCTTCACAATATGTGAATCCTTGGAAAGGTAAGTATAGAACGTCCTGCTTTTCTTGAGCTTTGCAGCCTCTTCAGTTTGGTGGCTCCCACTCCAATCAATATATGCCCCTACCGTATGATCATTGTGATGGGCCTCACTGAAAAATGAGGCTATGGATAACTGATACCACTGCATGGTGCAGATACCATGTGCATGCATGCAGTAGTTTCCACCTTTATAATTTATCAGGACCTCGCAGGCACTGCATTTTTCATGACCTTCAGCACACATCTCACTCTTGAGTGTCAGTTTGACAGCCATATATCAAGCTTCATCCCTGGTCATTTTGGTGAATACCCTTCACATTTGGGAGAGGGAGTGAGCTGCCCAAAACACCTCAAGGGCCCAAGATACACCTTATCATCAGTACCAAGTGCCTTGCTTGGTCAATTTTGATGGCTTTCAGTCTGAAAATGCTGCTCACATCAAGTGCCAGATATGGCTTTCCACATCATCAGATTTCCCTTTAGATTTCCCAGGGATTGAAGAAATTCCTCAGTTTTACAAGCAAATCTTAAGGGTGAGTACTATTCATATATGCAAGACTGGATCATCTGATACTGTGCAGCTCGATGCTCACTTTGCTCCCCTTCCTTGCTTAATGAAGTCTTTGGTTGGTAGCATCACATATTGTGCCCATATCAGCACATCCCATATGGACTGTGCAAACTCCAAGCCCATACACACCAACATCAGCGATAGTCTTAAAGTAAGGGAGAAAACACTGGATGTTCTCATGTCTAATTTTCATACTCTTGAGCTGAAGAAGTACCTCGCTCAGGCTGAAGTGAAGATGTTTTTTGAAGCTATATCACGCACTGCTGGTTTCCAGTACACTAATAGTGGTGAGTGTTGCAACTTTTCTTGTTGAGTTATCCGCAAGTCTCAGACACATTCTTCGAAGTACGATCTAACTCGATTGTACAGGGAACCCGTAAACAAATGCATAGCATCTTGTACTGTAAAATACCTCCTTATATATGTCTGCCAGCAGTAAAACTATGCCGCCAATGCCTGCCAATATTGTGCCATCATTCCTGAAGAATCCTGAAAAGTGTCGAGTGTTACAGTCGTTGTACGCCCCTCCATTTTCCTTTGTTCTTTCTTATGTCATCATTTCCTTACTCGTTACTTTCTACCACGGTCACTTGACCGTATGTTCATACGTGACTCATTCTGACTCAGTTCCATTCATGACTCCTTTCCTGACGTCATACGTTCAACACGTTGTATTACATTGCCTTCCTCATTAGGATACGCAGTCGTTACTTATCTACTCGAACCTGCCCTGAAGCCCCTACCTACTTATGTATATAAACTCGAGTAGATACGTTGTATTTCCCCATTCTAATCTTACTGGGTTTTACCTGGATTCTTCCTTCGCTAAGGACCCCCAATCCTTAGTCGTCTAAGATCGTATCTAAGACTAGCACACCTAGCTCTTAGTCTAAAGCGACGCTTACCAGCCTCGGCTCAGCTAGTTCCGTGTAGCTCTGCTCGGACCTACCTTAGCCGTTGTAGAACGCATCCGACTCGGCCAGCCTCGTACCTCCTTGTACTCGGTTGCCTCCATCGTTTGCCTTACCAGACTCCACGACTCTTGACACCGCTTGTTTGCGGCAGTCGTGTTCAGAACTACCCCAGTTCGTAACATCGAGCTTGTACCTTGACCCCTGATATCCAACATTTCCTTCTGTTGTCTCACTAAGATAAATGTAGACACGTGCTTGTCTCATGGGCCTAATAAGACAGATGCATCATGTATACCCAACAATTCTTCTAATGTTTGGTTTTTCTATCACATCTGGATCTTTTAATGGTTCTGCACTCTTGTGATGTTCTCTTGTAGTTGCATCTTTCTCCCTTGATGTAGGGTTGCTGTAAATGTATTTCATTTATTGTACATGGACTTTCAATTTCTGCTGTTGCATGCTGCTGGTGAGTACAGGGCAAATGGAGAGTCTCTTTCTCAGCAATATATTTCTTTGTACACATCATCACTTACTGTGCTAATGAGGGCTTGTAGAAGTCATAACAAGGCTTTATCAGCACCCTTTGCTGCCATTGGCCAGAATTGCCCAGCCAGTCATTCATCCCTTTGGATTTTTTGGAGCCCAAGTTAGAATTGGTGTGGAGTTTTTTGCTAATTGTCTCCTTTACTAAGATAACAAGTATTCATGCTATGAGATCAAGAGCACAGTGTAAAGACTACAATCTAGCTAGTATGATAGCGAACTACCACCTAGGTTAGTATATGTCGAAGTCTACCTAGCTGCTATACTTGCGAGGCAAGAACGTTCGACCCAAGGGGTTGCAGGTGAATATACTTCATCAAATGCTGCTTGTCACAAATTCCTCATACAAATCATTATTCCTTTCTCAATTTTCCTAAAGCGCCTAAACCCAGCGCTAAGACAAACCCTAACCCTAATGAAATCCTTACATCCACTTCTATAGTCGAACTCCCTGATGAAGATGAAGAGATCTTCTATGATGCTATCGGATAAGATAAGATAAGATAGTATCACATGATCTCAGAACCTTCTAGAATATGATGTCATTATGATGTCATCAACAATGTCACAATATCACATCATACGATTCTCATTTCTATTTTCTGATTGGCTAGTAGTTTCATACTCAGTTTGTATCTCAGTTTCAATATGCCTATATAGTTAGCTAGTTTTGTCATAGTAGTTCCTTAGTTCAAACCTCTTGTATCTACCAAGTGTAGCAACCAAGACGTATCTGCTTCCTCATCTTTTGTGATAACCTTCAGTTTGAGTCCTAGTCTCTGCCCGTGCCTTAATTGGTTATAAGGGTTGTGACACTGCTATTTGACGTGATACTCCTATAAAGTGATGCTGATGCCAGTGGTAGCATTACTGCTGATAGTGTTATGGATTCCATGGATGCCAACATTAAGCACCTTGTGAAAGATAGATACCGATAATGCCAGTGATACCGATGATACTGTGAGGAGTGCTAATGATGAGCATGGTGATAGCATGTGCTGATAACTGTGACAGCGTGGTATGCTGAGGGACAGTGAAGAGTGATAGTGTGATGACGATGATACCGATGATACCAATAGATACCGGTGCTTAGCGAGGATAGCAGTAAGGGAAGCATCGAGAGCAAAGACCGCCAAAGGTCTCCTAGAGATATTTTGGATTTCAAAGAAGATATATTTGTGTATAGCAAAAGCGGTAGCAGTACGGGAATCCCGTCTAATGAATGATATGATATAAGAAGAATGATTGTAAGTGACTTCTCCTACCACTGTACGGTAGAAGGGGAGTGTCTAATGGAGGAGAAGTCAACAGTCTTTTATCATACATTGTAAGTACACAGAAATTGATAGGTAAGAATAGTAGTGAGTATGCAAGAGTTAGCTGTAGGAATATGTAATAGTGCTGCATGTGCTGCGGCACACGTTCTACATGTAATAAAGCTTGCCGTGGGATTAGCAGCGGTAGATGGGAATATACTATGCACCAAATGGAACTAGTTGGCATGGCATGGGCATTCGATGGGCATCAGCTCATGGAATGTGCATCGGTACTGTGGTACAGTAGTCCAGCAAGAGTGCAGTAACCTCAGTAACTGTATATATCGATAGTGTTAGGGTTAGGGGTGGTCACGCTACGTGGTATAGGGGCTAGACAATAATGGAAATGGACCTATGCAAGGCTAGCGCCAGCTAGACTGTCACAACGGTGTGCCTTGCAAAGTGATACTTGGCTCCATTTCGCATGTCATGGGATACAGAAATTTGACAAACCCTTCAATTCAGCTTGCCTCATGCATGACCAGCCACTTTCACTCCTCAAGGCCTTGATGTCACCCAGATAGATCTCTCTCAGCATCAATTTTCACTTCTTTCTGACACCACAGTTGGTGCCCCTGTGGTGCTTGATGAAGTGATACACCTAGTAGCTTGCCTGCAATTTGCTGGAGTTAAGAGTGTCAATGATAGCACTGTGCAGTGCTTAGCCAAGGCATTCTACAAAAACATTTGTGGATATGGCAAAATGAAACTCAAACAAGTTGCCCAAGCACTGCACAGAATGGTCTACTTGTTGGCCCATGACCAGGCTATACTTTTGAATAAGCATACAGTGATCATACATATTAGCATATGATCAATTCCATGTGTCCTCCTACCTTGTTGATTGAGGCATTCTGGAGGCAACCTGACAACTTTGCATGTAGCATCCAGTTATGGCCACACGCAACTTGTTGCCAAGGACCTTGGTATTCTAGACTGAGACTAAATACATGTAACCCCAATTTTGACTTTACATAAATTATTGTATTTCCACCTCATTTCCTTGGAGCCAGAGTTGAAATGTTAACTGCTCTTAATCTTATGTAAGGTACCCTGATTTCAAATTTGTGGAAAATTACAGAACACTGGTCTGTATATAGCTTGAAGACTCAGCAGAACATAGTAATAGTACGAGCACAGGAGTGGAAGCTTACTAATATGACAAACGATGAATAATGCAGGGAACACCAGCTTAATCAGAAATAGCCGAAGCGGAGTATGTTAGTCAGCATAGCAAACGTTAACTTAAAGGTTTCGGGTACTAGATTTATTACCGAATGTAGTGTATTGATGCAGCATCAGAATCCAGTGCTTATGAAGAGGCATGGTAATGTCCGGAATAGATGCCAAATTTGCGCGAGTACAATCAAATTGAAATTGCAAAATGCCGCGCAAATTAAGTACCCACTAAAACGGATGTCCAAAAACATAAAACCCTCAGAATCACTAGAAGACAACGAGATAGCAGGTGTTATCGTAAATGAACACAGATGAAATGTATAGCCTCAGTGAGAGCCGGCAAAAATAAATCTAAGCACGATTGGTGACAAGAACGAGGCATATGAATCGTCTATGCATTATGCGGCCAGTCGACTTCCTTGCGGCAATAAGGTTGCACCAAAAAGATACAGATAAGTAAGCGATCTATACATCGTACGCTGGCATGCGCTGTTGAATTCGACGATAAGTATATAATTATCTTTACAGGATGGGGCTGACCCAGTCTGGTCTGCTATCGGAGACTGATTATTAGCTAGCCCTCTATGATGATTGAGTGATAACACACTGCAAGTCGGCGTCTTATCCAAGTCTTCGACTATTTGCAATGAGCAAAAGATGATGCGGCGTTGATGCCATCCACGAACACCGAGATCAACTGACCAAAATTTCAAATCAGTAAAATTGTCAGTCTGAGGAAAGTTTTGGAAAAAAAAAACCTGTACGTTGATGTGTGAATCTGTGTCCTAGAATAAAGTTGACAACGTGCAGTAAAGCTGTCGTGCTAAAGTGACAACGGCAAAACGTCACAACCAACGTAACTGCCAGTGCCGTGTACTAGTAGTTATATGGTAAGTTCCATCCTGTGAACTGCAGAGGTGATCTGACGGTGTGGTCTTAATGACCGGACTGATGCTCACACAAATTTCAACAGCGAGTGAGCAGGACATACGGATTCGCGTAGCTCTCGACTATGAGCCCCCGCTGTATGCTGCACCATTGCGACAGCTGCCATGACTGAAGATACGTTAACGACGGTCACAAAGATAACTAACTTACGAAATGTACCGGACTTCCGATGCGATGATTCTGCCTTACCTATGGATATCATTAGTAATTTGCGCAGCCTGGTGAATCAAGCGATTGCCGCGACGGAGACGCCCTTCGGCCGTGCAGAGTATGTTGAACCATTTCAAAACCAAGTTTCTAATTCCCATCTCTGTGATGTTTGTCTATGCTCCGTCTCCTTATCACTTCTCTGACCTTCTGGTCCAACCCTGGTGATACATATCGTTGGGCAGATCTATGGGTTCCACAAGTCACACCCTTGGGCTGCGACGTTGGCAATGAATTCTTGCCGTGAACCGGGTAGCCAACTTTATCAGGGGATCATCGCTATAGTGATCGCCGTTTTGTTAGGGACACGAGATGTCAAGGGCGTATGGTAGTATGCTGTTTCTTGGGAGACGATTGGTACTGTGTTGGTCTAGGATATTCATAGACCTGCATCGATACCATGTCCATCTTCGGGCAGCAAGTGCATGAAATCGAACTCTATACAGTTTAGCATTCCTCGGACCATAATCAGGAAGACACCGTGGCGATGCTTGCTCATTTCCTTGCACCACGGCTAATTTCTCCAGAACAAAGGGTGGCCGCATCGTGATGTTCATATCTGGACATATCCTCTCCGCTGAAAGATACCAAGGGAACCGGTGTCGATATCCGAAGCCGTTTTGTTAGGACATGAGATGATGAGATGTCAGTAATCTGCGAGATGATTGGTACTTTGTTGTTCTAGGATATCCATGCTCTCTAAAGGTCCTGTATCGATGCTGTGTGACATATCCGTCCTCGGCAGCAACAGATCGGATAACTGTATACCGTACACTTTAGCATTCCTCGGACCATAATCCCGCGGTAATGCTTACTCATTTCCTTAAAGAAAAGCTATCGGACCATCGGTGATGAGTTCATCGATGTGTCCTCTCCATTGACAGAAGTGTCAGCAGTACTTGAAGTGTTCGGGTCACTGACATCCGAAAAATGAATGCATCGGTATATCGTTCCGGACCTGGGGGGAGGTCCGCACGTCCGTGACTCGGAGGTTCGCTTGGAACTTGACTTGTGGAACTAGGACTGGGCTGGGCAGAGATGAGGGAGTTGGAGTGGACGGTAGTGAAGTCCCCATCTTCTGGAGTGAGAACGAAGTGCAGGATAACTTGAAGCTGGATTGGTTTAAGCTTACTATGTATATATTAGCAAGCTCAGGCACGTCGATGTCAACTCACGGAACAGTTATAGAGCCGGCTCCGAAATTGTCTATTCTGAATCCACGAAAGTGCTCAAGGCCTCGGAGGTCGATCAAACAGGCTAAACTTGGCCGACATGACATGAAATTAGTACCCTCTATGGGTTCATCGATGTGCCCAGCGTCAAGGAGTGAACCTGTGCAGTGTCCGGGTCATCGACATCCGCGGAACAAATCTTCCGGGTAATGATCGTTCCGAGCCTCGAAGGAAATCCGCAGGCCCATGACGTACGTCCACTTGGAACTTGACTGTGGAGACTGCTGGGAGTGGACGGTTATGAAATCCTTGTGCTGGAATCTTCTAGAGCGAGAATAATTAATAATATTTACCAGGAGGCCTTGATGCAAGATTATCTCTTACATAAATTCACACTTGACTGCTATCACTCGGCGTTTGAGGTCTATGGAATTAAAGTTGAGTTAAACATGGCCGTGGACGCAGTAGTGCCCGTTGCTCCAATTAATGACGTTCTTGTGTGTTTTTGCCGCATGTTTACTGAGTTATGACGTTGGAGACACGTAGTACTTTCCCGGTAGCAGTACTTATTTAACTACTTTGTGGCGCAGTCGTGACCTCTCTTTCTTCATCCACCATTTCTCAAACCGGTCTTCATATTCACATACCACCTACAACAACTTGAATTCAGTGGTCCACAAATCAAGTTAATCCGCGCCTTTCAAGTATGTATACTCCATACTTTTGTATATAATATCCAGTCAGCTTAAACGTGCATCATTCCTTGTCAAGGGCATTTCATCAGTCCCGCCGAATGAGCACTGCGGACGCTCTGACCTGTCTGGCATTTTCGCCCGATGGCCAGAAAATTGCCAGTGGCACTGCTCGTTCGGGGGTGACCGTTACCAACTTATCATCAAAGAGCGAGCACCAACTAGACATGCTTGCAGACACTCAAACGCACGTCACTGCTGTGGCATGGTCTCCTGACGGAGAAAAAATTATAAGCGCATTACCAGACCACACAATACGTTGCTGGAATGCTACTTCAACACACGCTGTAGGACCAGCATTTGGAGGGCACAAAGACGTGATTCTCACTGTAGGATTTCTTCCTGACTCATCTCACGCAATAAGCTTGTCGAGAGACGGAGAGTTGCTTGTATGGGACACAGAGAGCGGGAAAGTCACTCAAGCAGTCACAGTGTCAAATGCTGCTCAGACAATTTTCGTGGCGGCTCTATCTATCGATAGTAGTCTCCTTGTCACTAGCGGTACGAAAGAAGGCGTTGCCTGGGAGATACCGAAGTCTGTCCGAGCTGCGGAGATTACACTTCCAGATGTACCATTACTTCATGCCGCTATTATTCCGCAAAATCATCCTCGAGTAGTGCTTGCTTTTGGCGACAGGTCTTTCTGGATATGGGACACAAGCACAGGGAAGCATGATGATGAACGCTTTGAAGGCCTTGATGAAGATGATATCCCCTTTGCCATGGCAGCTTCTCCAGATGGCAAGCTTTTGGCGCTGGAAATTGACGGTGATATCGATCACCCCACACGTTTCTATGATATGAAGGGTCATGAATTCACGACATCCAACATGAAGTGTACCCATCCATTTGCATTTTCACCGGACGGCAAGTTTTTTGCAGCCTCCAGCATACCCTCGGATTCGAAGGATAGCTCGTGTAAGCTAGTTGTCCATTCAGTAGAAGAGGCAAGGAAGCTTATATCACGCGTTCGAACCGCACTACTAACCAAGCGAACTAGATTATTGGTTGTAGCCCACTTGATGTGAGATCTAACTTTGTGGTAGAACGCTGAACTCATGGTGTGCAGCAGTTGCCTACAACGATTACCCCAAGAGCCAAAGGAAAACAGGGTTCACTGGGACTCAACCAGGGGTTCTTCGATCAACCCCCACATCCTCCTGGCAGTACAAGGCGTCACCCTGTAAGACATCCCAGAATTGAATTTAAGTACATGCTAAACACAACCATGACTTATTAGATACGATTTGGACCTAGGCCTTTATCAAGCTCTGTTCATCAGCAGGCCTCCCCAGGGACTACCGGTCGGGAACGACGTATCCTACCTTTTCCAAAAATATGGAAACGAGATCGTCATCCTCGATCTCCTACTCATGCAAGGGAAGCTCAGCAGGCGTCTTCAAGATCTGCAAGTCGGGAACGGCGTGTTCTACCTCTTGACAATATTTGGAAGCGTATTCGTCACCCTCAATCGCACAGAACAACGTCGACTCCACTTGTTGAGGTTCCGACCGCACAAGCTAGAAGGGTACGTTCAGGTATCCATTCTCAATGACACATCTTATGAAATTTCCAGAGAACTGTGATTTCACGTCCACGTCGGTCAACAACTCAGTCTTCTAGTAATACCAGGGCAAATCCCCGTCTGCAGTCGGCGTCGGCTCAACAGGGCTCGGGTCAGGTGTCCGGTGGCATAAGAGATAGTCACCCAGGAGTCACAGCCGCCACCGCTGGAAACGAGTCGGCACAGTCGTCTGTGCGACTAGGACATAGACAAGGCCACAGTAATAGAGGGGACCAGGAGAGCGATTCAGAGATTGTTTATACGGAACTGGATATCGAGACCGTCAGACCCCATGGATGCTGGAATATTTTTTGGAATTGGTTGTGCTACAAAGGTGAGTTTCTTCACGTCTGGAGTCACTGGACGCAGTCAATTCATGCATTACATCAGCGTTCTGATACATTGTTCGTCTCCTGCTCGACTATGCTCCACGTATGGCATGCTCTCTGTTAATATGTCTCGTTGTCCTGTGGCTCTTGCTATGCAGGTTGTGTAAATGTTACCTATCTTGTACGGCTCGCACAGAATCGGCATGGTAACTGTTCTGGCTGATGATTGTGGCGATTAATGAGCTACTAGTAGTACAATAGAAAGTTGGGGTCAGTCCCCCAGGGTCAGTAATCTCAAAAGAAAATGGGTATGATTTTTTAAAACAAGTGATCGCCGCCGCACAGGTTGTCTTGTAAAAGGAAGCTCTGTGCGAGTTTAACTTTATTACAAAAGATTTCTTTAGCGCAGTTTGCTCATCAATACGTAGTCTGGGAAAATAGCACCTGAGGACCGTGCATGGTACAGCAGACATGCTCATATTGCATAATGCATAAAAATTATAACAAATCAGGATCCAATTTTTTCAAGATACACACAGCTATTCATTCATAGAAATGAACCTTGTCCATGCATCGCTGTTAATGTATATTTTTTGCGCCCAAGAATGATTTTCTAGTGATTTGTGTTTATGCATTATGAGCATATCTACTGTATATGTTACGTTGCAGATATCAAAGAGCTGTATTTAAAACAAAAGATAGTTCGAGTGAGGTGTTGGCTGCATGTAGCGGAAACAGGAACTCGTACATAGGTGCTGAGCGCTGAAAGTGAACCTGAAAACTCGAGCGGTATTAAATGAGTCCGAGTCATGATTGCGATAGAGCGAATCAGTTGTACGCCAGTGAGGCATCGGCTATTTGAAATGTGATGTAAGATGAATCATGGTTCAGATGAAGTAGAAATTAAAACTGGCAGGTAAGTTGCAATGAACGGCGCGTTGAACGTTCATGCATTAACACGAGCAGATGTGAGAACAAGCAGGTTACGTTGGATATCGAAGGCGCGCGGTCCTGTCACCCCTGTGGATTGTCGGGAAAAAGTTCTTAGCGCTGGCTGGTGCTTGAGCTTGAGGTGTTAGACTACCCGGAAATCACCCGAAGAAGTTTGAAGAATCCAATAGTACATGTGACATGCTGGGAATTTGCATGAATCACACTGACCTGGTAACATGTATGAACAGTCGACCCGGGTTGAGCGGAAAACGGAGGGTTCAATTTGAACATTTAAGATGCCAGGAAGGTGGGGTAGAACGCATTATAATTGTTGGTGTGTTGAAAGTTGAGTTTTGTGCGATGGCAAGAGGTTATGTAAGCGAGCCGGCTATCATGGTTACCCGGAGGTTAAACTTTGCTCCTTACGGCTACTACCGCCTCTGCTCTCCTCCACTAACGTGGGGATTGAGTATAGACGCAACGCGGTAAGGAACTGATAAGGTCCCCTCAACTAGGTCCCTTCACTGATGCTGGGAGTTGAAAATTTATTTCGATCAACTTCATCCGTTGTTTCTGTGATATGTCTATGAGTCTAGATCTTTCATTGCCCCTTTGGAGTGCCTGTGACCGGTGGACCTGACCCCTTATTCTTTCAGCTGGCTAATGATAACACTTTAAAAGGTGAGGACCGGATGTCCTCCACGCCCGGGCCACGGCTTCAAATCAAGAACGTTCGAGACCAACCACATGCTATGCAACTCTCGTTATTCTTACCGTCACTCATTCAAATTTTCGCACTCACTCTACTTTTCCTTGTCAGTTGCGACGCCACTCCATGGTGCCTCTGTTTTCACATAATCGTTCGGCTCATCCATCACCGAGGACCCTTGCCGTTTTCAGTATATATACCACAATTGTACATTCTCGTATCTACAGAAAAGCACAGCGGAGATAGGGAAGCGAATCCTACAGTGAGACCCCCGCTCCAAGTACGACCGAAAGCCTCCTAGAAAGTCCTCGTCTTAAAAAGCCTAGTCTTATCTCTCTTCGTGTTACCTACTAACACGTTTCATATCTCCACCTCATTCTGTTCTCTTTTCCCCTTCGAACCACCGCAAGCCTTAAAATAGGTTCTAGGTATCCTTTCTCCAACCTACTTCTTGCACTCCCATTTTCCAACCAACCGCGCTCAGTGAATACCATAAGCCAAATCCTCCTCTACAGAACTGCGAAGCAACCGTTTGTGAAAGCCCGGTATGTGGTATCATGGGCTCACTCATGGTGGATGAAAGCTCATGAAATTCGTCGCTGCCCCTGACGCTTTCTTAGTCTAGAGTCAACCCTGTAGTGGATTCCAACACGCTATGCGGAAATTTACGAAAGGCATCACCAAGAAACTTCCTGTAAGCAGACTGCTGTTGTCCTGATTCTGAGTATGGCTGACTGTGTGCAGAAACCATTCAAGTCTTCCCACAACCCCATTCCTGCGGTTCAGAATGTCGACTCTCAAGGTGCTTCATCGATTCAAAAAGTCGACGTAAGTGGCCGAATTCGTAATTTCAGTCCTTCATTTTTTAATCAGAGGTGCCCAGAACACGTCGCGTCCGCATCCTTCCACCGCCGACAAGCATCCTGCTTCAGAAAATCATGGTGGCTATGCCAGCCAAGACCCACCCAGAGAAACTGCTTCGAAGGTACTTGCATCAAATTATTTAGTTTTCGTCTCTAAATTTGGTTGGTCACACAGGTTCTCGATACCCCCTCCAGCATAGAGGAAACCCCTGCCCCCATATCGGTCGATGCTGAACTTCGGAGTGCCCATGAGGATTTAGAACGCACGAATATGCTCGGGGGACCTGTAACTTCTATGGCATCCGCGGTCATCGATGCCACAGCAGATCTCGGTGAAGCAGATGATTTCCAGACCACATACCTCCAACCCCTCAAAATTTTCAACACTGTCATTGAGAGTATTGCAAATGTATGGGCCGCTCGCCTTTATCGACAGCAAACTAATCAAGTTATAGGTCCATCCGTACGCAAAGATGGCGTTGGGTGTGCTGTCTGTTGCATCTAAGGTGTGTTCTATGTTTCCCGGAGATCTACCTCCCAGTCAGAAGTCATATTTCTATGTAGATTATAATCGCTCAAGCTCACCGCGACCAATCGATCCATAGTCTTCTCAAGAAATTAGCTGAAGTTTACCGCTTCATGACTCAAGATGACAGCCTTGGAAAATTTGAATCGATGCGCGGTATCGTTGGAAAGATAGCTCAGCAGATTCTCGGGTGTGCTCGTTTCATCAGGGATTACTCCAAGACGAAGAGCTTCTGTGAGTCGTCGGGCTATTGCATTTCACACATGAATAACATACTCACTATGATCATAGGGAAGAGAACTGGTAAAAACTTTGTCGCAGAAACGGATGATATCATCAAAAAATACAACGATGCCTTGGACGGCCTTATGCAACAATTTCGGGATCAAGTTGATCGGGACGTAGCTATCTTTGTCCACTCTGCAGGTAAGGATTTATACGTGCCTCTGATGCCAGATGTACTTATATTCCTAAAGGTGAAGCACTCGATCTTAGCGGTATGGTTTATGCAGGGGGCGCAGGAGTAGATACCGCCAAGCAGTGTCTTCCAGGCACTCGCACAGACATTCTCTCCCAAATCACCGACTGGATCAACAGCACTGGAGATTCTGTTCCACGCGTCATGTGGCTATCCGGCCCTGCAGGGAAGGGCAAGTCAGCCATCGCCCACACGATTGCCAATTGGTTCAGTGAAACTGGAGGCCTTGGTTCATGTTTCTGTTTTGATCGGCACAGAGAAGCAGACCGTCGTCATGAAAAGATTTTCTCCACTATTGCACGCGACCTTGCTGATCGTGATCCGGGGATGAAACAAGCATTAGCGGATGCAGTCAAGAATTCAATGTCACTCAAGAATACGACGGACATTATCCAGCAATGGCGCAAGCTTCTCATGAAACCGCTAAAGGAGTTCTCTGCGTCAAGTGTAGGGTCTGTCTTGATCGTAATTGAGGCACTGGATGAGAGTGGTGGAGTGGAGACGCGGAGCAACCTCCTCCGCATACTTTCCGGTCGACTTCAGGACGCAGGACTTCCCCAAATCACCGAACTCCCTTCCAACTTTCGGATTCTCGTCACCTCTCGCCCGCTTGATGACATCGAAAAGGAGTTTGAAGGTGTTGAACATATTCTACGGTTGTCCATGGACGATATTCCGCCAGAAGTCGCGGAACGCGATATTTGTGCCTTCGTATCTCAGGAGCTGAAAGAACGATCGGAATTTCGGGACAACCATCTTGCAATACTCGCTGCAAAAGCCGATGGACTCTTCGAGTGGGCGCGTCTCGCGTGTGCGTACATCAAAAATACCCCTCCGGGTGTACGCCAAATGCCTCGCTTCAATGCTCTGGTGAACCCCAGTGCTGGAAAGCAGAAAAACCTGCTGTATGATATGTATCTGGTGATTTTGAAAGAGATAATGAACAAGGATCAATACGATGATGACGAGTACGAAGAAGCACTAGCAGCTTTTCGTTCGGTGATGGGACAGATACTTGGCACAGCCGAACCACTCCCTTTCAACTCCCTCAATACCATGCGGGAGTACTTCCCAGACAGAAGCAAGGATATCAACATGGACATGATCAAACGTATGGGATCCCTCCTCAGCGGCACCACCAATTTATGTACACCTGTCCGACCCCTTCACGCATCTTTCCGCGACTTCCTGACAGACAAGTCATCTAGTGGAGACTTTTTCGTCGAGGTATCCAACGTACAACATGACCTTGCTTTTGCGTCACTTCGAGTAATGGAACGTGACCTTCGGTTCAACATATGCGATTTAAGGTCATCATACCTCCCTAATCGCGAAGATACCGGACTGCTTCAACGAATCAAAACATCCATCCCCCCACATCTATCCTATTCCTGTCGATATTGGACTGTGCATGTTCAGACAACGAACTTCGACGATGAACTCGCAACGGCGATCAGAACATTCCTTGACAACGAGCGAATGTTGTTCTGGATTGAAGTACTCGGACTTCTCAACGCAATCAGCAGTGCAGTTACTGTGCTTCCCCTTGTTGCCAAGTGGCTGAAGGTGAGCACACGCCTATGACAGTGTTGGACGAACAGCTCAAAACAAAATATAGGGTCATTCTGGATACGAAGATGTGCGATCGACCATAATGGATGTACAAAGATTCATTCAAGTGTTTGGTGGCATGATTTTGCACAGCACGCCGCATCTGTACCTATCAGCACTCCCATTCTCGCCTATCAACTCCACAATGGCTACCAAATTTACGGCAGGGTTTCCCAATAACCTTCGTCTGGCATCCGGCCGTGATTTGAACTGGACAGTTGCTCAGAACGTCATCAATGCGCATACTGATGTGGTGTGCTCAGTTGTGTTCTCACCGGATGGAACTCGTATCGCATCTGGTTCGGATGATAAGACTGTTCGGCTGTGGGATGCAGTAACAGGACAGTCACTGGGTGAGCCCTTGAAGGGGCACACTGGCAAGGTTTCTTCAGTTTCATTCTCACCAGATAGTACTCGCATCGTGTCTGGTTCTTGGGATAACACTATACGACTGTGGGATGCGACGACAGGACAGCCATTGGGTGAGCCCTTATGGGGGCACACTCAAGAGGTTAACTCGGTCTCTTTCTCACCGGATGGTACTCGCATCGCGTCTGGTTCGGGAGATAACACTGTACGACTGTGGGATGCGGCAACGAGACGGCCATTGGGTGATCCATTGCGGGGGCACGCAGGATCGGTTGACTCAGTCTCGTTCTCACCAGATGGCACTCGCATCACGTCTGGTTCTTTTGATCGGACTGTGCGAGTGTGGGATGCAGCGACAGGACAACTATCGGGTGAGCCTTTGAGAGGGCACACTGGAGGGATTTTCTCAGTTTCGTTCTCACCGGATGGTACTCGCATTGCGTCTAGTTCGCAAGATAACACTGTGCGACTGTGGAATGTAGCCACGGGACAAGCATTGGGTGAGCCCTTGAAGGGGCACACTGAAGCGGTTTGGTCAGTCTCGTTCTCACCGGATGGTACTCGCATCGTGTCTGGTTCCTTTGATCAGAGCATGCGGCTGTGGGATGCGGCGACGGGACAGCCATTGGGCGAGGCAGTGGAGGGGAATACATCGGTTTGCTCAGTCTCGTTCTCACCGGATGGTACTCGTATTGTGTCTGGTTTGGCGGATACAACTGTGCGGCTGTGGGATGCAGGGATAGGACAGGCATTGGGTGATCCATTGAAGGGGCATACTGGAGAGGTTTGCTCAGTTTCGTTCTCACCGGATGGTACTCGCATCGTGTCTGGTTCTTGGGATAACACCGTGCGGCTGTGGGATGTAGCGACGGGAGAGCCATTGGGTGAGGCCTTGAAGGGACATACTTTCGCGGTTTATTCAGTTTCATTTTCACCGGATGGTACCCGCATCGCGTCTGGTGCGATGGATTACAGTGTGCGGCTATGGGATGCAGTAACGAGACAGCAATTGGGTGAGCCCTTGTGGGGGCAAGGGGTTTTGTCAGTCGCATTCTCACCGGATGGTACTTGCATTGCCTCTGGGTCTGGTACGGATAGCACCCTGCAACTATGGGATGCAGTGACGTGTCAGCCATCGGGTGAGCCGTTGCTGGGGCACACTGAACAGGTTTGCTCAGTCTCGTTTTCATCGGATGGTACTCGCATCGTGTCTGGTTCTTCAGATAACACTGTGCGGCTGTGGGATGCGGCGACGAGACGGCCGTTGGGTAAACCATTGGAGGGGCACACTGATGGGGTTTTATCAGTTTCGTTCTCACCGGATGGTACTCGCATTGTGTCTTGTTCAAGGGATCACACTGTACGGCTGTGGGATACAGTGACGGGACAGCCATTGGGCGAGTCCTTGCGGGGGCACACTGGAGAAGTTTGGTCGGTTTCATTCTCACCGGATGGTACTCGCATCGTGTCCGGTTCTTTGGATAAGACTGTGCGGTTGTGGGATGCAGCGACGGGACAGCCATTGGGTGAGCCCTTGCAGGGGCACACTGGAGGGGTTTTGTCCGTCTCGTTCTCACCGGATGGTACCCGCATTGCATCTGGTTCGGAGGATAAGACTATCCGGCTGTGGAGTCCAGTGAAAGTGCAACCATCCCCCCAGTCCAGAGAACCAGGTTCCTCCGCATTTTCGTTGCATCAAACCACAACGCCTCCCACCCAAGAAAGCTGTACCATCTCAACTAACACTTGTCACGATCACCTCATTCGCTTCTCGTCCAGCCTTGAACACGCCCTGCCCAATCCCGCTGGCTTGCTCGAACCCACCTGTCATCACGACTCCAATTCAACCCCTTTCTTACTACAGGATGATGGATGGATGATGGGACCCAATCATCGACTCCTGTTCTGGGTACCTCCCGCTTCCCGATATTCATTCTATAATCCTTGGACTTCATTAGTCATACCCAGAGGATATCCAGAGCTTGATTTAAGCCGCATGGCACATGGGACGCGCTGGTCTAGTTGCCGAGATGCGTGAGTTCTTAGTTTTTACATCTGTCTCGCAATTACTGACACCAATCCCGCTAGCTCCGCATGATGATGATTTTATTGCTGTAATATCGAGTGTATCATTTAATTCTTTGATTCCTTGCCAATTTTATGCCTAGCACCAAGCCTGAATTTATAGTTATCCAACCGACTAATGTGTTAGAAAGCAGACTGACTGAAATTCAAATGTTGCTGATTCCTAATAGAAGTCACTGACAAACATCACGTGAGGTGACAGTGTGACGCTGTGCAGAGTTGTTGCCAGCCGAGCGTAACGATGGTATCATCTACGCTCTACAACTGGTGATTCAGGCATAGTTTCATAGGCATCGGAAAGTTAGTCCACACAAATCAAGTAATCATTAAATCAAATATTCCATCGTATTGCGCACAAATTTCACTGCCAAGTTTATGGACGTTTTGCAAACGCATAAAATGGAGGCTTAGCGTAGTGTGCATTGTATATCTCATCCTTGACTAGAGAGACGCCTGACAAATTCGACCAATGCACTAAATCATGATATTAAATAAACGTACGAAAGTTGTTGAAAATGACTTACCGAACGGGACGCCCGGTCATCCCTTTCTCTTGGTATGGTGTTGGGCGGGTGAACTACAATGAAGATATCAGCGATCGGAACTAATAATGCAGAGGCAATCACGATAAAGGGCGCAGTGCAAAGAATGCCACCGCTTAGATCGCAATCGTGCTCATGACACATATCCTGCATTTAATTTCATAAAGGACACGTTCTTACCTCCATAGTCCCAGCAATATCAATGTGAGCCCATCGCACAGAGGGTTCCTGTCCATCCTTAGCCTCGATGCCATCTACAAACGCCTTCAGGAACAGTGCAGCAGTGCATGAACCTGCTGGTTTCCCGCCAGTCTAAAAATAAAAGACAATATGAAGTTCAAGCAAGGCTAAAGTGAAGATAGGTAACTGACGTTGCACAAGTCAGCGTTAGAAGAGTAGATTTGTGGGCCATAATCTTCGTCGAGGGGCATGCGCCAGAAGCGATCGTACTCGCTCTCTCCAGCAGCACTCAGTCGGTTCCAAAGGGCATCTGAGGTCTAATATAAGAGTTAAGTCAACGGCGTGTCAGCGGGTAGCAATGAAATAATGTACCGTGAAAACACCGGTGTAGATCTCACCCAATGCGATATCCATAGCCCTATCAATAATAAGTTCAAGCTAACGTGTGAAAAATTAATTCATACCCGGTGAGAGTGGCAACGTCGATGACGGTGTGAGGCTTGAACTCGGTTGATGCGTAGTACAATGCATCTTTGACAAAGTTTAGAATTCATCACAACGTCAGTAGATAGTAATAGTGCGCACCAGCTAGAACAAGACGACCCTCAGCATCCGTGTTGTCGACCTCGACGGATTTGCCATTCATAGCGTAGATTCTGGCAGAGTCTCGGTCAGTTCAAGACATAACAAATATTGTGTTCCAAGACTTACACATCGCCTGGCTTGGTAGCTTTGGGGCCGGGCAAGTTCTCGCAAAGCGGAGTGACGGCGATAACATTGATTCTGCAACAAGGATAAACAAAATGATGATAGATCGAAGAGGACATCAACGTGCGGGAGTTGGAGCTGAGCGATGGCGAGCAGAGATGATACGACTGCAGCCGCCCCACCTGTAATCCAAAGTTAGCGGCCACTTTCAAACTCAGTTCAGCAGACTATACCCATGTCGCCGCGCATCAGTTTCATGTCCTGTGTGCAGTGAGGCATGGTGTTTCCAGTTGAAAAAATATGGTCTTACTGCTGAAGGTTTCAAGCTGATTCCTCCACTGTCAAAAGTGATGCCCTTGCTCACGAAAGCAAGAGGTTGTGCGTTTTTTGAAGGGACGCCCTTGTAGTGACTTGTACAACCATCAAACTGTAAACAATCTGCAGAAAAAGAGGATAAGGAATGCTTACATCTCGAGGAACTTCGCTGGCTGATCGGTTCCTTGGGTTACGGAGAGGAAAGTGCGCTACATGAGAACATGTCAATATCGAGCGTACGTCGAGAGTAAAAAACATACCATGCCCTTTTCAGCCGCCCAAGCTGCCGAGATATTAGTAGAAATCTTGGAAGAACTTCCAAAACTAACCTTCGTCGCGAACAATAATCTCCACATTAGGAATACCGCTGAATTCTGCTTGGACGCGCTTGCAGAATGCCTTGCAACATAGTGATATGGATTCAATTGCTAGAAGAGCTCAAATATGAACGTACAGTAGGTGTCATCATATTTGCGGGCAGTTCCATTAACTATGGAAGTCGGTTATATTCTCCCACGCGGATCAAGAGGCCATTCCGTTCCATGAACTCACCGTTCTCGCAAGGTTCTGCGCATTCGCATAGACGACACCACGATCCCAGTCAGCAGAGTTGGTATTTGTGGAGATTTCAAGCTTCTTGGGAACGCCCACTGTTCCCCGCGGGTCGAACGCCGATGGAGGTGACGTCTTGAGCGAAAAGTTGTAAAGTGCCAGATGAGCAGCGACGGCTTTGAAAGGTACATAAGATGATGCAAGGTGTAGATCAAGCTATAACTTACCAGCAGCGTGAGGATCTATTGATGCATCGATAATGGCCTTAGAAATACCATCACCAAGTCCTTTGACGCTCTTTACACCACTGCCGATGGCCTTGCGAACAATCTCTCGTCTTACATCACCAGTTTTGGAGTCGAAACCCTCACCAAGTGACACAAGTGCAGTTACATCGGATGTGGGAGTCCCATAGAAGAGGTGGGACGTGCCAACCTTCGCAGGTTTCTGCGCCTGAGGAAGTGAGGACCACAAGGATGCTGGGTTGACACCTGGAACAGCATTTCCTGCAGGATTCGTGGGATCAACGGGCACGACATATGCTTTCGACGACATCGTTCGCAGTAGGGTTGATGATCGATGAACTGCTCTTCTGGTGAGCATGTGCAATGTCATGTGTCTAGACTAGAGTCTAAACTTGTGCGTCGGGACTCGGAACCCGGAAGACCAAGTTAGAGGTAGCCAAACACGTGGTGGCCTGAGCACAATGGCTTGCGACAATATTGCTCACATGCACAAGCGTACAACTCCGCGTATAGCTTTATCATGCCACCACAACTTGAGGACTGTCCACAGGTGGCCTTGTCGATCGTGGATCAACCTATTTTCCACAACTCTGAATTCAATCCCTATATAAGCGCTAGTTCACTTCATGTTCTCTTCTAATTTCATCCAGACTTGCAACTTTGCTCTCCCTTTCACCATACTTGCGACTTTGATCTCTTGAATGCCCCCTGCTGCTGAAACTCGATATTGTAACGGAGAAGCAAACTACGACAAACTGGCCGACACAGCGTTCAAGAGTTCCATAATGACCGACAGTAGGCCGCACGCGAAGGGTACTGCTCTCCGACGCTTCAAGAAAGAGGAAGGTGTAATTTACCACACTCCGTCAAGTTCAGATTTAGCAAGCCATTTTGCATCAGACGAGAGTAAACCCATCCCGGTGAATCCCTCTACTCTCAATAGGAAGTCATCTTCCCCGTCGATTACCTCAAGCCGTCCCCTCCAAGCCGTTCGTCGACTCTTGCCCACGTCTCAGAAAGTGGCTACTCCCAAGACGACTTGCGAGTATGCAGTCAAGAACTGCACATCGTCTCTGACAAAGTCGCCTTCAAGAAAATCAAGTGCTCGCAAACTGCAACGTTCAGTGTCTTTAAGAGTGGAAGATGGTACTGAGGCAGACATCGCAAGCATTACTTCTGGCATTCTCCAGCGTCTCACTACCCTTCAAGTTCCCTTTGATCTAGACGATGTTGGAGAACTAGAGACCATTTCACAGACTACAGGAGACGATACGCTGGCGATGTATGCCCTAGAAGATCTTAATATGAGAGTCCGCTGCTACGAACACCACGCCACGACATGGGATTCGCCTGACTGGTAAGTTAACCAACTACTACATTCTAGTGTCTCGCGCTTAGTGTTTCCAAAATGCATAGCGCGTTCTTCATCTTCCCAGCGCAACTCCTGATTGCCTGCACCTCGACGAATGATTTCAACCCCCTGGTTATTCCGGACGTCACGATCGTTGATCTCATCTGTACTACGATAGCGATAAATGGCCCATATAAGTCCCACCCCCAAATTACATTCAAGACGTTTTATGATGGCGCCACAATACACTACGTGAACGATGCGCCTACACCCGATTTGTCTCGAGGCATCCATATTGGGAACGTCCCCTGGTGTTCTACCATGGACGAGGATGGTAATTTCGGGTGGTTCATGCGCTTCTGGATTCCAATTCCGTTCGCACTCTTTGAGCGAGCGGAAACGAGGATTTTCAAGATAGATGCCAAGGTACACGTTAGTGGAAAGGATGGTAAAGACAGGTTTTTAAACGCTACAAATAATTTCACATTATCGAGGTTGCGGAGAGGTTTTGCGATGTAAATATATAATCATATGAATGTCACCTGGAGTGTACTAGTACTACTATTAATACCCATGAAATTTGACACTGGACCTACTTGGCGGGTGATGAATTACATGTGTAACGCCAGGGGCTAATGTCACGTAAGCATGGTTTGAGTATGACGTAACTGTCTTAACTTTGGATGAGTGATTCTGTTTGGATCGATCAAACAATCATCTTCTATCATACGGCCTGATGATGGTACAGCATGTGTACGGTGTTCCAATAATGTCCATGTCAGTCACACACCCCTTCTAACTTCTCAGTATGTACTTTTCAAATGTGTAACACGGTCTTCCTCTTCTCTGATTGCATGTTCCTCAGCCTCAACACATGATTTCGACAGTTATCCCAGGCGTTGCTTTCGACGATCTCCCCTGCAGTACGCGGCCCCTACAAGTACCACAGCCAATTTTTGTTAGAGACATTTTATGATGGCGCCGCCATATGATCTGTCTTGAGTCATCAATGACCGGGAGATCCCATCAATGTTCTACCAGGGTCGGGAGGTGTACTACACGCCTCTAAATTCCAAACCAATTCGCACTCTTTCAGCACAGAGACGAAGACTTTCAAAATAAATGCAAAAGTACATGTGAACGGGGATGAAGGTATCAATGTTTCGAGTGATTTTATTGAAATATAAAAAGCATTGCTTGCAAGTCGACCACGGATAGCAGTACACAGGTATGACTCAACGGACAGGATCCCTCCTGGCCACTCATTCCTTTGTGTTAGTCTTCGGCTGCTGTAGTTGTCCTTGAATCTGGGCCATTGAGCGACGTGTCTCGCTCACCGAACACCAAATAATGTCAATACAATAGAAAGGAACTTTCGAGCCTCTTAAAATTCATTGATCGGCCTTCAACAATTACATCGGATCGGTATCAAGTGTGCGTATTGCCTGTGTTTCTTAACAGAATATAGGGCTTTGCAAGCAGGGCAAGGCCATTGCCCTGGCAGGTTTGTCGACTTGAATCTCACGTGGGATTGATTTATCTCACTGAGGAGGTATTCTATCTGCAGTTAAAACCTACGTTCAAGCACACAATTCAAACCTGCGACCAGCGCTGCTTTTGGAGATGCGACTTTCGCGACTCTGACCGAGAGTGTGGTCTTACATCTCTGTATACGGTAGAAAGTAATTGATGTGAATATGATGGTCAAGGATTGGCTTCGGGAATTCAGATTAGGGCGAGTCTTAGAGGCTAGAATGTCTATGTAGAATTTGCAGAATGAAGCTTCGAGCGACGAGCAAGTGAAGCGGTTGCCGTCGGCCCGGACCGGCGTTTGTGTGAAATTGTCCTTCCGCGCTGAGCCGGCTCGCTGGGGTGCGAACTTCACTTGTTCAGGCGTTCAAGCGCACCTCCTTGGCTCTCTCAGCGCTAGCCTGGTATCCAGTGGGTCTCTCTAACTCTCTCAGCGCCAACCTATTCTCCCATGGGTCCCAGTTCTATTAATGCTCACCTGGTCATCCGGCAATCCAATAATACATTTGACACAGTAGAGTTCACGTAAACGAACAAGGCGCTGCGAAGGAGTTCGTCCAACTTACCTGGTCGCTGTGTAGCACTGTATGGCGCGGTACGATACTATGTAGCGACAAGGCGGGCTGACTAGTCTTCCCTAGGGCCTAGGCAGACCATCGGTGTATACGAATGAAGATGGTCTAGACTCCTTACTTGGTATAGATCATTTTCTTTATTATGACCGATACTATCAATTGTATGGGGAGTAGCAGGACAAACATGCAGTACTGTATCCTTCGTCACTTCAATCATTGCCATGATGACACGGAAAACGTCATTGTCATTCATCGAGATCAGCGCCACGCATCGTGTTTCAAGACTACACCTAATGCCTTGTGCAGGAAATATACTGACAAGGGAACAAGTCACAGGATGTTATTTGCTTGATCCAATATCGAGCGATGGTCCAAGGGGTCTTGGTTCACGTCTTGTTAAAACTGAAACCAACATTTACTAAATTACTACAGTATGCATTGTTACAATTGGCCGCTCTCTGATTTGGGCGGCCATTTCTATTATATAACGATATAGATGGAGCTCGCGAAACTACCCATACCGTCATACATTCCACAGCATCAAATTCGTCATGGTTGCATTGGAGGGCATCCCGATGGATGCCGCTGCCGTCATGTCATCAGTACTGGAAGGCATTCTATACGGTGTGTATCACAATGAGTTTCCCCGTCCCATACACAGATGACCGACTTGCCAGTGCTCTTCAGGATTTTCAGTCCTCATGTGTCTAGGTACAATCTGGACGTTCACTTACAAGCGACACATGCAGGACGTCAATCGGCCAATCGCTGTGGTTGCCACCCTACTGTTCGTGTTTAGCACCACGGTTAGCTTCTCCCCGCTTGCATTCAATGTTATCTACTGAAGCCTCATAAGCACATAGTCGTAGTCATTATTCATCTCGAACGTGGGCTGGTGAAGTATCGTGACACATTTCCTGGTGGGCCAGTGGCGTTCTTCGCAGACGTCACCCAAGTCACATTTGTAATCAAGAATGCGATATATACCTTGCAAACTCTGCTTGGCGACGGGGTGGTGGTGGGTCAAATTTTCACGTGCTAGCTTCAGACTTTTGTTTGCTTATGAAACCTGCCTCTCGGGCAAAAGATTTATCGATGTTACATCGTCTGGCAATCTGTTTGGATTATCATCCTACCATGCATGATGTGGTGTGGTGTTGCAGGTTAGGTTGCAATCATCCTGAGGAAGTCGTATGCTCTAATGTTGTCTCAAAGCGTCTGGCATTTGTTCGGTCTACTACTTTTCTCAAGCGTCGACTGCCGAAATCGAAAATTTCTTCGCTAGCAGAATTGGTCATTGGGTCGCTACTTTCCTTGCCTCCACACTTGCAACTAATGCATTGAGTACCGGTGAGTGAGCACACTTTCGCGTAAGCGCGATGTTAAGACCCCATACCAACCTGAATTTGTCCAGGATTACTGGCATATCGCATCTGGACAATCGAACGCAAGGTCTCTGCAGTTTGCACGACGAGGCGCAAAGTACCTATATTGCGCGTACTAATAGATGCTGCTGTTTTGTACTCTGCGGCACTTGGCTCCTCTATAATATGTTTTTCCCTCTGGAACGATGGACTGTATGTGATGGGAGACTTGGTAATTCCTCTGTTAAAACCTATCATCGCAAATCACTGATTTTTGATCAACTAGATCGTCCCGATCGTCTCGATTGCATTCTACATGGTATTTATTCGCATCGCGACCAGCCAAAACAATCAACATCACCTCTCGAATCTCTCTGGAGGGGCCACTGAGACAGAACGAAGAAAACTACAGCAACATCCTATGCAGCCGCTGATACGCAGGCCGAATGATTCTAAATCCTCCTTGGGTGATAGCCCGAAAGTAGAGACACATTCATTAGCGTATTAAGATACGACTCTCTCGTACGTGCTTTTATATACACAATGACTCTTCATTACATGCTTCATACACGTTCACCTTTGATTCTCTGTCCCAATTAGCTTATTAATTTATATCTTTTGAACAATATTCCTCGGTCTTTTGATCCCTTTCCCGTTCCTAGTCCCAGCCTCTTAATTCGTAATATAGCGTAGTCATCTAGTTATGTATGTTTCTATAACACAGCTATCCTCCCACTTATATGGCCAACTTAATTCAAGCAATGGCCACCTCAGAGGGAAGATCAAACTATGTACTTTATGTTCCGCTCATCAGGGAAACGTAATTCGCTACCGAGTGCTACTGAGTGCTACGAAGTAGCACTACGTAGTACAATCCAACCCGCTGATGCTGCGGTGCGAAATGATAATTGATCTTTATTTTGTTGGTTTACCAGCAACTATAGATCTGTCAAACACAAGCCCATATCAATGACGACGTATTAGTAAATTGTTGGTATAACGCGCTGAACCAATTTCGGTGCCATCAGACTTTTGATGACTGTCTAAAAGCAGCTGAACCGATCATTCCTATTTCTGCAAATAATTATATCTTTAACCCTATTCAGAACAGTAGAAGGTAAAGTAAAACTAGATCTTTTGGCGTTCCTCGTGAGGACCTCGCGTTCGATCGTTTAGATGCGGTATGCCAGTAATCCTACACTTATTCAAGTTCGCAAGGGTCTCAATACTGCACTTACCTGAACTGAAAAAAAATGGTTGCGAAAGTAAAGGTAACGAACGCTGCTACCCAACGTCCAGTCTTGTTGGTGAAGACACTTTCGGCATCGCTGGCTAGCGAAAAATAATCGTAGTGGGAGCCTTGGGACAAGGGCACTGTAGCTTAGTTAGCCACTTAGTATCCTTCGAACTTTATAGTGCTCTTCACCACTTCTTGCTTTGCTCGCGGCACCCATTCCGACGTCAGAGCACACTTTCTGGCAACCAAACCTATTTACCTGATCACGCAAATAGTTGAGGATGTAGGGCGGCTCAAAGACTTAATCTTTGAAAAGTATGGGACAGCGGTCTCTATCCCAGGTCCTACTTGCAATCAATTTTCATACTGGCGCTATTAATATAATTGCATCATAGCACATACAACATAGAGGAAGTGGTCGAGACTCCAGTCTGAATCATCTGCTTACTTGTAAGTTGTAATCGTGTACTGCACAAGCTAGTAAATGACTGCAGGGATGTAGCGGGATGCCAATGTAAGATTATATAAGCTATCCTCCAACTTCTGATCGCCATGATCGCATCAGAATAATACATCTCTTCGCTATGGAAAGCCAGACCCCCGTGCTCTACTTCCAAGGCTTCCACCTTCTCAGAACCTTCCTAGTAAGTTAAGTGCGTCCATTGGCCTCCGAACACCCTGTATGACCATTCAATACGTCATGTAGAATTATTCCTGCTACCATAAGGGAGTTGGGTTGTATCGTGTTTTACTACTGGGACCTCATTCAAAACGGTCGTCTTTCTGTGTCTGTTGCTTTTGACCTTAAATCGTATTCTTCTCTCGTCTTCTTCGATTGCCCGTTCGCTCGGCCAAGTTCATGTTTCGCTGAAATCCCCATGGCCTCAGTGATCCATTGCTGTACTCTCAGTACCGGTGTCAAGTTCGAGGTTGCGATGTTATGTTTAGGATGGATTGAATTGCTGCGTGGCCACCGTTTTGTTGGCCCTCACCTCACTTGTGGGAAGATAAGACTCCCGTCTCCAATCCTCTATGTCTGGTCTTCAAGGTGGCGACAGTGTCTTCGTTTTTCTAGTATTTGCTGATTGCCTTCTGTATTTCTAGAAACTCCAATGAATTATCTCAGTCTTCGTCCCTCGTCGGGACAATTGTATTGTCTCGTAGAAGTTCAGACTCGAACTTTATCGTCCACGTCGTCTTTTTCGAGCCGTGTCAATCAGGGTCCCCATAAGTTTTCAACTTGGGAAGTCTTGCGAGTCGCCAAGTGGAAGAGTTACTCAAGGCTTCAACCTGGCCAGTGTGGTTACCACAACAGAATTTAAATATGTTTCTCCTGAACTACACGGGTTCAAAACCTGCTGAACTGCAGTCTTTTTCTATTGGAACACACTTTGACATTCGTTCATGGATGGTTTCTTTGGAAGATGATCGTAACTGGTCTTAGCTAGGTGGTTGCTACAACAGAATCAAAATCTGTTTCTCTTCCACTGTGCAGGTTTGAGACCTGCCGACGACAAGTTTTTTTTCTATCGGAACACACCTTGGCATTCACTCATGGATGGTTTCTTTAGAAGGCCATATTAACGGGTTTTAGCCAGGTGGTTGCCACAACAGAACCAAAATCTGTTTCTCTTGGATTGTTACAGGTTAGAGACCTGCTCAACCACGGTTTTCTATTGAAACACTTTGGAATTCGTTCATAGATGATTTCTTTAGAAGTTCATCATGACTGGTCTTAGCGAGATGGTTGTCAGAACAGAATCAAAATCTGTTTCTCTTCCGATGTGCAGGTTTGAAACCTGCCGTTGACAAGTTTTTTTCTATTGGAACACACCTTGGTATTCACTCACGGATGGTTTCTTTAGAAATTCACAGCAACTGGTCTAGTCTGGTAGTTGTTACAACAGAATCAAAATCTGTTTCTCTTGCATTGTGCAGGTTCGAAACCTGCCGACGACGAGGTTTTTTCTATCGGAACACCTCGACATTCACTGGTGGATGGTTCCTTTAGAAGTTCACCACAGCTGGTCTAGCCTGGTGGTTGCTCCAACAGAATTAAAATCTGTTTCTTTTGGACTGCAGGTTTGAAACCTGTTGACGACGAGTTTTTTTCCTATCGGAATACACCTTGAAATTCACTAGTGAATGGTTTCTTGAGCAGCTCTCCGTAGCTCGTCTTAGCCAGATGGTTGCTACAACATAATCCAAATATGTTTCTCTTGCACTGTGCAGGATCGAAACCTGCTGAGGCCGAACTTTTTTCTATCCGAACACACCTTGACATTCACTCATCAATAGTTTCTTTAGAAGTTCACCGCAACTAGTCTAGCCTGGTGGCTGCTACAACAACAGAATCAAAATCTATTTCTCAGGTTTGAAACCTGGCGACCTCGAGGTTTTTTATCGGAACACACCTTGATATTCACTCATGGATGCTTTCTTTGGAAGTTCATCGTAACTGGCCTAGCCTGGTGATTGCTACAACAGACTTAAAATCTGTTTCTCTTGGATTATGTAGGTTCGAAACTTGCCGGTAACGACTTTTTTTCCAAGCAGAACACCTTGTCACTGATGAATAGTTTCCTTGAATATTCATCTTAGCCCCTGTCCAGATTGTTGTCATAACATCAATATTTGCTCCATGGCGAGTCATGTGTAAGCACGCTGGTTTACCTGAGTTCCCATAATCAGTACATATACTGCCGCTGATACTGAAAGCTAAGCTTTCAGTATTTCACGTAACGGTTATGCGGGCGGCGGTCTGACCACGTTACATCATGCGTCCGAAACACTAATTATATTGGGTGTTGTGACTCGTGAGGCTGCTGCAGCTTTTATGTAGTTCCTCTTCGGACTTAGTCGATTGCATATTGGATGGATTGGTGTCTGTAGATGTGTCTGCGATATCAGGCGCTGATCTATGGACCACTGCACAGAGTATTATCTATAGTGATTTTAAAATGCACTTGCGATCAAGAAGAACTCTGCTGGTAAAGAGTCCTATGAACGTTCTTTGCTATCAGGGCACATAGATGGTGTATCTAAATCATTAATCGTTGCGATCACAGTTCACCGTGACCAAGGTGGAACATTTGTCTGAGCCAAAACTCCTAGATCTGGAAGCCATCATTGGGTTTTGGCATGGTTTATGCTTCGCAGGCACAAACTATTCATTGTCTGATATATTTCTTGCAGCCGAAGCTCCAGGCTTGTACACGCATTAAATGACTGAATGTCAATAATTTTTGAATTTTTCGAACAGTCGCGAGTCGCACAAGGTGTTCGGAGGTCAGTAGAAGCTATTTACCTTACTAGGAAGGTTCTGAGAAGTAGAAGCCTTGGAAGTATAGCACGGTAGTCTGGCTTTCCATACTTCGCCGAGATTCAACCAAGATCAGCCTAATGCTTCAATGCTTCGAGTTCGAGAACATGATATTACATGTGCAAAAGTCACAGGATGCTACCTGTTGATCCGTTGAATTCGAATTCCACTGAGCTGAGCAACGGGCATCTTCTGTTGGAATAGTAAGACTGCCGTGTCAGAATCGGGGTAGAGAAGGAATTGTCGTTGTAGAGATTATATACGTACTCGCAGTGTGCTTACGGATCAATAAAATGATGGTTAGCCCTGATTAGTTTCCCTTATGCTGTAGACCTTAACGCTAGTTTTTCATGGAGGTGCTCGTAAGATGACCGTGAACAAGCAGATGGATTGAAATCACGTGAGTATTTCTGTATGTGTGACACACAAAAACAGGGAAGATGCTCGGTGTGTGAGCGTGTATTTCTAGATTATGGAAGGAGGGAGCTAGCTCATTTGCAAGTAGAGCAGGAGAATGAAAAAACGAAGAGGATGAGCTAGTGCATCCGGCCAAGGCTTTCTGTGGCAAAGGGAGAAAACGAGGCTAAAACATTCAAAATGCTCAAGTCTTAGCGGCCAACAAAGTCTTTTTATGGCGTACCTTTCTATATCGCTCATATTGTCTTGCAGGGCATCACTATAGAGCCTGGACATGCGCTAAACTGGTTTCAGCTCCAGGAGGAAGCAATACCATTCTGAGGCCTAGTCTATGAGCGCGGCAGCAAAGTGGAAAGTGTGATTACAAATCGGCAAAGTTAAAACCCCCCTATTTACTCTTGTTTGGACATTGTGACCCCCATACATTTCTTGGATCACTTAATGAACATCATGTTCTCAATGCTCAAGCTGCATCAGGCCCATGCAGCTCGTCGACAACAACACAGTGTGTCCATCTACCTTATTACAGTTGTTAGTGTGATCGTTCAAGAAGTATTCAGTTTCTCCAACAGCTGGGCGCCCTCTTCGAATCGACCAAAGACAAGGGCACGATATGGCTCACTCATAAGCGATGTGCGTCCTGATCTATTTCTTCGTTATTTTGACTGACTTTCTGATTATATGTAGTAACTCATGATGGCGATGACACTGTAATGAAGGAAGAAGATGGAAGCGATGGGAACAGAGAATATCCTTGTATCGTTCGTGTTACTGATGGCAAGAAGGCAAAATTCTCCACCAAGGTACATGTCAGATTTTTTGCAGGGCTTCACTATACTCATTATATATCACCTTATAGATTTTATCAACAGACCTCGATAAATTCCACTCTGCTTACGGTGCCCTGCTCAAAGCATCCATGACCACCCTTCGAAAGCGCGATAAAAAACGTGAAAAGCAACGTGCCGAACAACTCGCAAAAAGGAAGCAGCGCATGGCAGATCCAGTCGTTATCAATGGACCTAAGCGAGGAAACGGTCGACGCAAGAGGCAACGACAAGTCAAGGCAGCCCTTAAACATGAGGACATAAAGGAGCGCGCAGCCAGGAGGGAAGAGGCGCGAACAAAACAATGAAGGATTGATCGTAAACATGACTGTTGGAAAAAGTATGTTGTACGCTGCTGTAATTATCCGCTCACTACGTCTACTATCGATACGATGTCTATGCGGAATTTGATCTTGATGAGACCTGATATTTCGCCTGCCAGTGACGTAGATGGGTGTCCTTGAATACTTCTAACTCATCATCCCAATACGAAGGGAAGACTCGAATACTAAGGAGAAACTCATGTCTATGTTTCACAAGATTTGGTCGAGATCCGATGTAGAGCGTGGGAAGTAAGAGTAAGGCAGGGCTTGTCTACAGTACAGTACTTCTAGGGACGAATATCGTCATAGAGCCATTACTTCCCCTTGATTTCCCAGCTCGATGTCTTTGATCTGAGAATTCCCAAATCCTTCACATCCTTCGGAAATGCCAGTAGAAGCTACTCACTCGACGAATCCATTCTCTTTTGATGATGACGACGAAGAAGGATGGCAGGAAATGCCAGTCATCAAAGAGGATGACTTCGGAGGCGGTCTTGACGAAGAAGATCAGAAGAAATACCACTACATGCCATCATCAAAGAAACCGTTGCAATCTACATCGACAGCTGGCAATGCAACTGGCAATCTCATCGATTTCGACGACGAGGGTGTCGAATGGCGCTCCAAGACAGATCAGAATGAGAATGAGTATACTAGATTGCGGGTCAACGAAGAGGATGAGGCGGATGAGGTTCACCTGCGCACGCGATATCTGTTTGACGAGGACAAGGCTATGACCCCGCTCAGCCAGATGCAAGCAACCAAGAATATGTTAACCGAAGCACAGCGCATTGCCTACGTCGGTGTTTGCGCCCTCACGACGAAAGAAATGGTGCAGAAGCTCAAGATGACTAAGAGAAAGGAGCTTAAAGCATCTTTCCAACATATGGAGCTATGGGCGATGAAGATCATGGGCCGGCTCTATTACCACATGGAACTCGAAACTGCAGGTAAACTTGTGCATCTTTCTAGTTGAACAAGTGGGATCACATATACTCAAATCTATATCAGAACAGAAGATGATAGACAGCCTAGCTGCGCATGGTGTGCAAGCCATAGATCTTGTACCATCGCTAATGACAACCCGTACCGTTGCCAACCCCGAATATGACCCTGTTGAAGCACGGCGGCAGGCTGAAGCCCAAGGGTTGAATGAAGATACGACGAGCAGGTGGGACTCTGAAGGTAATAAACTTCGACCTTCTAACCTGGTGTCGGACGGTTGTAGTCCTCCTCAGACACCAACATCACCCTCCTCGGCCACTCGGACGACCTTTCAGACTACCGCGAAAGTTCTTGAAGGCACTGCTATTGACTCTGCATCGATGGGAGTCACTACGACACTTTCATCGGCTGAAAAAGACGTTACACTTGATATCCGGTGGACCGTTCTATGTGACCTGTTTCTCATGCTCATTGCGGACAGTGTCTACGACGCAAGATCACGTGTATTACTGGAGAGCGTGGCTCTCAAGCTCGGACTTGGGTGGTTGGATGTGGTCAAGTTTGAGGCGCGTGTGACGGAGGCGCTTGAGATTCAAGAAGGCGTAGAGAAGATGGAGAATCAGGAAATTATTGAAGGATCGTCAAAGGCTGCGCGGAAGAAGCGATATATGATGATGGGTCTGGCTACACTTGGTGAACTCATTTATTCCGATCAAGATGTACGACAAGTGCTAATAATTTTACTGTGCATTTGAACACAGGTGGTGGTTTGGTTATTGGACTTTCTGCAGGACTTCTCGCGCCTGTTATTGGTGCTGGTCTGGGTGCAGCCTTTACTGCTGTCGGCATATCTGGGACAACAGGATTCCTTGCTGGGGCTGGTGGGGCCGCTGTGATCACAACTGGAGGAGTTCTGACTGGCTCTGGGATCGCTGCTCAAGGAATGGCTCGACGTACGCAGCAAGTACGAATATTTGATGTACTACCGCTACACAACAACAAGCGTGTCAGCTGCATCCTTACCGTTCCTGGGTGCGTCCATCCTCAATTACGGGTATATCAATTGCCTCAGATTTGTTATGTAGATTCATGAATGGCAAGCTTGATGATGTCCGCCTACCTTTCAGTGTTTTGGATCCCATTGTGGGCGATGTATTCAGTATACTTTGGGAGCCTGAGATGATTCAAGAAACCGGTAGTGCGCTAAAGATTCTTACCGGGGAGATTCTATCACAAACTGTTCAGACTGTACTCCAACATACTGTGATGACTGCACTAATGAGCGGACTTCAGTGGCCAATCAGTAGGTGTGATGTCGATTTGCATTTTCTAAAGAGATTAGCTCACCAGAACTCCATCAGTTCTCACAAAACTTGGTTACCTGATTGATAATCCTTGGAACAACGCACTCGACCGTGCCCGGGCAGCCGGCAGTGTTCTTGCACAGCTCCTTATTCATCGTCATCTTGGCGTTCGACCTATCACACTCATCGGGTTCTCTCTTGGCGCACGTGTCATCTTCTACGCCCTTCTCGATCTCGCCAAGGCAAAAGCTTTTGGTATCGTACAAGACGTTTTCCTCCTCGGAGCCACATTAACGGCATCGACGAGCACATGGTGCAATGCCCGCAGCGTCGTTTCGGGGCGCTTTGTTAATGCATTTGCGAAACATGACTGGGTACTGAACTACCTCTTTCGTGCAACCAGTGGTGGTTTAAATACGGTTGCAGGCTTGCGGCCAATCCAGAATGTACCAGGTTTAGAGAATGTCGATGTTACGGATAAGATCTCGGGGCACATGAGCTATCGGGCATTTATGCCGCTCATATTAGACCAACTTGGCTTCCCTGTTTCGTGTGATTACTTCGATGAGCCCGTTGTACGTGGCTCGTTTTTTCGGGCCGGTTTTTTGCTAATTAATATTCTTAGGAACCCGAATTCAACGAGGAGAGGGTCGTTGTGAGAGAAGGGGACCATACACAGAAAAAGAAGTGGTTTTCTAGAAAGAAGAGACCGTCAACGTCATCAACACCAGTATCGAGGCCACCCTCGACAAGTTCTTTTGCTTCATCGAGGCGGAAGCCCTCTTCACTAGGGAAACCGCCTGATGATGACGATGAACCACCTCGCGAATCCACGGGGACTCCACCATCTCAGAATACCAACCCTCGTTCAACACAGCCTTCCGGTGGCCGATCACCAAGTTCTTCCACTGATATTCCTGTTCATGCAGGATTTGATCTAAAGGCCATCAAAGATATGATAGGACAATCGGAGAAGACTCCCGAGGAAATGCAGATTCCTCAGCCTTCCCTTTACTCATCCCTAGTCGTATCACAGTCAGAATCAGCTCCACCCGCCTATACAATTACACCCACACATCACGTTGCCAACCCTAGTCTATATGTGGCTGACGTTCACTCAAGCACTACCTCGCTGTCACTCCATCATGTGCCTGATTCTGGCGATGACGAACAGGGCATGCCCCCAGTTGCCGATGGTCTTGGCCTTCCAGATCACCTGAGCTATCCTTCTTCAGCCACCCCTCCCACCTTTATTCCTCAGATATCTTTTGGTAGAAATGAGACATCGATATGGCCTCCACCAGAGAATAAAAATTCTCTATTTGGAAATCCCTTTGCGGGTAGCGCAGTCTCATTTGAGAACTCAAATGACCTACATAGGACATCTGCAGTGGCTGGTCCCTCAGCGTCACTTTCGTTTGGTGGAACAGACGGGACGATAACTTTCCAGGGTATGGGGCAAGATCCTTGGAGCATTCCAGTTGGAGACCCGAAGAAAACTCCTAATTATCTGACCAACCCTTGGTCAACTTGACCGTGTTGGCGCAAGGCATGATCATGGTGGGATCCATACATGCCCACCTCTGGGACTTAATGCACGTATTAGCATATCTCGGGTCCTCTCGAGGTTTTGCGCATATGTAGAAACCACAACGCACACTCAGGCTTCACTTTTCCTGGCTTAGCTATATCTGACTAGTATATTATACCAAGCACATTCGCTCCGGCCTTCCGACTTCCCGGTTGAATCGCCGATAAGTTCAGGCTGAATGTACAAGATAGTATATCTCAACAACCAGTTGGATTCGAAGTTGGAGCTACTTTGAGCAAGTAAATTAGAAGATCATCGTGCCAACTTATGAAATCCAAGTCGCCGGTTGCCGGAATGCTGGCAGCCAAGGCCGGGTTAACGAGATCAGTGAACCATGCGCTTATCACCTCCCAATTGACCTTGAGAAATCATCGTTCGATTTATACTAAGCTGATGAGCAGACAGTCTGTTCCGAATTCCTCGGCGTTTCTCAAGGTGAGTCTTTGAGTCTTTTCCGCCATTTGAACCTCCTCCCAATGAGTATGGCGCCTATCGTGACTGCGGGTAATCCAGTGCATATATTCCTCGTACCAGATTAAAATTTGTTCTAATTGGTTGCTAATAATGGTTCCTTACAATGTGCTCGTAGCAACAGGTCTGGGCATTGATCTAATGTGAAACAATTAAACTTCGCCTTAGCTTCCCCACAAACGAGGCTAACTGTGGAAGCCATCATGGTCACAAGCTCAGCGCTCAGGACCGAAGGCTTTTGCGGATAAGATAGCTCCACCAGTCGGAGTTCATCTTGATATTGTTACTGAACCGGGCACACCATAACGTTCCACAGTTCCATAATATATATTCCAGTGCTATTATGCACCCACGAACTTACCACCGGCTTTCTTTTCCTCTCAGGCTCTCAGTCCTGTTGCCTTGAGCGTTTGAGCTCTTCTCAAAGTTCATTCTATCTACCAAACCGTACTACACATCACCTTGTGTTTCATGTCACCGAGACCGATCCTTAAACAATGTCGACAACGACATGATGCATTTCCGTTCTCTGCGCATTCGACGGATCCGAGTCCCTCACTGCGCCGTGTTCACTTCCCGCCAACGCCAACTCTTACTTCTACATATGCTGCCCACTCGTCAGCTACGTACGATCGATCACCTGTCTCAGTCTCTCCCAATCAGTGTGCGCTGCCCGGGCGCCATGAGCGGGAGTTTGTCTGTAGCGATGACGGTCACTCATATCAAACGGCCGAAATCAAGGGAGGCTATTTCCACCCTCGTGCCTATGAGGCATGTACCCCAGAGCCATCAGGTCATACCCACGTCTATATTCCGCGCTCTCCTCTACTTACCCCTGAATATTGTCAGTATCTTTTGAACACGACGGCTTGGTGACACCGCCACGTAACACTGCGATACGCCGAATACCTGTCCGTTTCACGGCTGCCGACTCTACGATACCCAATACACGACATACACAAGATGAGATCGATACCGCATTTACATTCTTGCAGCATCCTTCGCAGGCGAGGGAAAAGCGTGGGATGAAGAGAAACTCGCGTAGAAAGGAGACTGGTCATTTGAGTAGCGACCGTGCGGGGTTCGCCATGCCTTCTCTGGACTTTGATGGCTGCCTAGGGGGATTTTGATCACACATTTATATCTTCGGGCGTCTACACACTGGAATCGATATCCCTCTATCATCTAACATATACCATGTAGTCGATGCATGTGACTGTACCCTAACATCAAACGTAGACAGGTGGGCGCATTATACCTTAGAAGGGGACAACAGGTCCCCGGACTTTGCAAGTATTATCCTACAGAGTACTACACAAATGTATTTAGGGAAAGAGGAAAAACTGACATACCAACGAAAATCAGAGCAATGGAATGAACTTGGTGTCGCCATTCTGTGGTCTCATGTGACATTTCTCCCTGGACACTGATATCCGTAAAAAAGAAAAAACACCCGGATAAAAATATGTGAGGATACATTTTTACCCTGCGGTGATACGGCTCGGGCAATATTACCGACACGCGAAAAATACAAGAACGTGCTTACTTGGATACGGCTTGAAAGGAAGACACAGCCATCAAGCAAGTAATTCCTGCATGTTTACGGAGAAAGTCAGATCGCAACATCGGTGTGAGACTTACTATTTAGTGTAGGTATACAAGATCGATGCATCTGGCCAAGTCACAACGGGAGAGGGGAAGAGAAAATTCGTGGATACGAGTGTTCGGACAGGCATCTTCGGCCTTCTATGTGATTTCTCAGGTGGTGGGGGATTAATAGATACACAGCAAGCTGGCCGTCTCGGTGGAAGTCCATCGTTCCGCCGAACAAGGCTCAAGGGTCATTAAAGCTTTAATACTTGCTCGGATCTTACCTCTACGAAGCACATCAGCAAACTAGAGTGTTTATATTCCACCTACTTAGTAGGGAAGACAGGGACCCGAAGATAATTCTACCGTTTCACGATCAATTGATAGATATATGTATCACGTACTATTGACAAAAGATGCATCGCCTTTTCCGGGGACGCAGAACGACCAAGTCGATCAAAATATGATCTCCCAGTGAAGGAAGGACTCTGTAATTAGAAGCACTACTTGCATTTTCAAGGAGGTGACTTGCATGATTGCTGTGTATGCGGGGGAAGGTCGAAGGTTTCAAGTATACACTTTGAGGCTTGCTCCGAGTCTGTGCGGTCAGTGCACAAACTTTGGTTCACAGCGGAATTTAAAAAGCTGAGAGGCGTGGGAGTGGCGCAGACGCCGTTCAACAGACGACTTCCCTTTACTCGTGTCTTCGTCCGCAACCTCCATCACCGTCGTTTTGCCATCAACCACTTTCATCTCCTCACTATAGTCTATCGTAATGGCCCGTACTAAGGTGTGTTTATAAAATATTGACCCACATTACATTATACTCACCCTTCATCCAGCAAACCGCTCGCAAGTCCACTGGAGGTGCGACCTTATCGCCGCTCGTTTTCGTCGACGTTGTGACACCATTTCCGTCTTCTAGGTAAGGCCCCTCGTAAGCAACTCGCAACCAAGGCCGCCAGGAAGACCGCTGCTGCCGTATGTCGTTGTTTCTTATCATTTCGTGTCTTAGATGCTCAATACCGTGTTATATGCAGGCCGCCACTGGTGGTGTAAAGAAGCCCCATCGTTTCCGTCCTGGTACTGTTGCCCTCCGTGAAATCAGGAGGTACCAGAAGTCTACCGAGCTTTTGATCAGGAAGCTCCCCTTCCAGAGGCTAGTTCGTGAAATCGCTCAGGACTTCAAAGTATGTATCTATGACACTGTGACTTCATTTAAGGTGATTAACACGACCACTTTCCACCAGACCGACTTGCGCTTCCAATCCTCAGCTGTTATGGCTCTTCAGGAGGCTGCTGAGGCTTACCTCGTGTCCCTCTTTGAGGACACCAACCTGGCTGCTATCCACGCCAAGCGTGAGTCATGATCTCTCCCACCCTCCGTATTGCTGACTCACTCTAATTCATTAGGTGTGACTATCCAACCCAAAGACCTCGCCCTTGCTCGCCGTCTGAGAGGCGAGAGGTCTTAAATTGCTACCGACTGTTCTACCACTATGTCTCCTTTACTTCGTTGTCTGTCTACGATTCCTATATGATAGGCCCCTTACGCGTAGTGTGTACGATTGAACGCCTTCAACCTTCGTCAGGCATTCATTCTCTTTGTTTTTGATATTATATATTGGACTGACCAGGCTGCATCCCTGCAATTTCGGTAGATAAAATTGTTGTAAAGCGGTGTGTAATGCATGTGCCTCTACCGCAGTATTGAAACAACTTAATGGCTTGATGTCGATCTCGGTAATTATTTAACGCGCTATACACGTGAGATTCACACAAACGAAGGTTTGTATTGGTGAAGGGACTAATACAGTACAGCCTGAGAGATTCCCGGCTGTCCCGGTCTATACTCGGCTATCACGCAATCACTTCACTATCAAGATAATGATCACTTTACCTTCAATAGTCACTGTGATTTGCTATACCATGATTAGATCTTGAAAGCACTCCCTGCTTGTCTTTTTATCCTTCAATATTATTACCATGGTCTCCAGTGCATCGAGCTCGTACCCTGCGCCAGTGGGTGGAGCGTCCCTCCTTCTGACATTCAAAGGACCCAGAAATACCGTCCTTATTATTGGCGGTAATGTTTTGGCCGCCTCTAGGGCATTTGCAGCACTCGAGGCAGGCATGCAAGTGATCATTCTCGCTAGAGGGTCAGTGTGCGACGAGCTGAGATGGAGAGCGGACCAACGACAAGTAAATCTCACGGATTGGGACATGCTTCCCTCTGCCTCTACTTCTCCAGTTGCCTCTGCTCCAGACACGAAGGCAGATGTAGAGTCCCTCTCTGCATTCCTCGCCGGAAACCCATCTATATCTCTTATCTGCATCACCACACACACAGCGGACACACCCGCACTTGCACGTATCTGTCATGCACATAACATCCCCGTAAACGTCACCGACCTTCCTGCACTATGCGACTTTTCCTTTGCAGCCACGCACCGTTTTATTGACCCATCTACAGGCGGTCAGAGTGCGCTCCAAGTGGGTGTGACAACCAATGGAGAGGGATGCAGGCTCGCAGGGCGTGTGAGACGAGAGATTGTCAGCATGCTGCCAAAGGACATCGCTGGAGCCGTCAGGCAGCTCGGAAAACTTCGACGTTTAGCCAAGAATACGGATGACGAACTCGGAGAGTATGAGGAGGGTGAGGACAGTAGTGTTACTACTCCCAATAGGCCCGTACCTGGTTGGAGAAACAGTGCTGCCGAAAGCAAAAATGAGTCCTCCCGCCGCCGCATGAGATGGGTTGCCCAGGTCAGCGAGTATTGGCCTATCACACGGTTGGCATCCATGTCAGAGGACGACATGAAGCTTATATTATCTGGTGACTCTCCCCAAACGACCTCATCATACTCAATTCAAGCTCCAAACGAGAATTCATTACATCACTTAACACTTTTGCCACCTCCGAAGAAAGGCCGGATTCTCCTCGTTGGCTCCGGGCCAGGACACCCCTCCCTTCTCACCATTGCAACTCATAATGCGCTTACGAAGCAAGCAGATCTTGTTCTCTCGGACAAGCTCGTTCCCGCTGCCGTACTGGCTCTCATACCTGAAACTGTCGAGGTGCGTATTGCACGCAAATTCCCTGGAAATGCCGAAGGCGCACAGTCAGAGATGATGGACGCAGCCATTGAAGCTGCTCGACGTGGCCTCACGGTCGTCAGAGTATGTTCGATCCCCCATCTCCTTCACACGAAAACAATGATCTCGTCACAGCTGAAACAAGGCGACCCTGTCGTCTACGGCCGTGCAGGGGAGGAAGTGCTCTTCTTCCGAGCACACGGGTTCGAACCGCTCGTTGTCCCGGGCGTCTCTTCTGCACTTGCGGCACCTATTTTTGCTGGAATTCCAGTCACTCAGCGCGGTGTTGCAGAAAGTGTCATTGTGTGTACCGGAGTCGGGCGACAGGGTAAGGAGGTTAAGCTTCCTGGTTACGAACGCTCGCGGACTGTACTCATCCTCATGGGTATCGCCCGAATAGCGCAAGTTGTTGGCGCTATGATTCGCAATGACAGCGGCAGTGGAGAAGGCCTGCAGAGTGGTGAAGGGAGAAGGGAGGGGCGTCCATTCCCTCGGAACACGCCTATTGCCATCATTGAGCGAGGTTCGATGCCTGATCAACGGGTTGTCGCAAGTACGCTTGGAGATATATGTGAAGCGTTGGACAGTGTGGGAGAACAAAGACCTCCGGGAATGATGGTTGTTGGATGGGCCGTATTGGCGCTGCAAGGGACTGGTGACACAAGCGTGTTGGAAGAGGGGGAAGAACGAGATGAAGATAGGATAAGAAAGTGGTTAGGTGGGGGCAGGTGGGTTATGCGAGAAGGAATCGATCGGGACTGGATAGAAGTATAGCTGATGCATAGGATTGATCACTAACATCTATTTCTCGATCTGCAGGGATTTGTGTTAGTATACGAGGAGTCGTATGGGTATGCTTATTGGTATTAAATTGACTTCTGAGCAGATGATGGTATCACTCTGGACCTCGGACTCGAAATTCAGAGCTCAAATTGATTGATGTGAGACGGTCCAGTCCTTCGGTAGAAAAGTACGATTTTAGGGGGTCCTAGCTCAACCTCAGCCAGGCCCAATAAATGATGTATCATGTTCGATTGTTGGTTAAAATGACACTATTGAGGGACTGGATTTACTATATAGAGGAATGACTAGTAGTCCTCAGGACAGCTCCTCGTCAACTAGTACTGTTGACTGTACCATTCAAATGCTGGGATGACTGGTCCATAAGATAAACTCAATTATTGTCTCATACACGTATCAGCAACAAGATCGAATGGCTCTCGCATACTCATCGGAACATGTTGCATTGTCCAAATCTAATTCATAAGTCGACGTAGACATTTCCTGATACAATATTTACAGTAGCGGCTGCACATGTATACCTACATCTTCCCCAAGCTTGGGTCCTTCTTCAGTAGCTAATGGTATGATCATCTTCAGAACACCCCTTCTCATTCTCGTCCGCCTCATCGTCCACCTCATCGTCCGGTGCATGACCATTGTCCAATTTTTCATCCACTCCAGTGGCAGTCTGCCGCTGCAAGGGATTTGATCATCAGATACGACGTGTCTGATTTACCCCCCTTTTTTGTCCTCCTTCGTGGCTTCTTTACTGTGGGGAGTCCTGAGTCAGATCTCTGAGAAGAGCTGGAGTACCGTTTTCGCTTCCAATTGGCAAGGCGTTCTGAGAGCGAGGGAATATTAGTATTTATGGAGGACTTGCATGTATCACACTCTGGTGATCGTGGAACTAGTCTTAAGATAGTATTTGTAAATTGATCATTATGACAGGTAACCTGAGGATGGGGAGGGGGTTCCGTGAAGGAGTATTTCGTATGGCGAAACTGAATGGCCTCCCTGTAGATCTGTACCTTTTTAAAGGATTCAGAGCGGACATACCATGTAGTCATTTCTTGAACACCGACAGCGCGACCGTGGCATTACACTAAACAATACCATAGGTACGATTGATGACCGCATTTGTGAGGGCCTGTAGATTTATCATGGTGGAAGTAAGATTAAAGCACGTGTGCAAGCAGACAATTCGACGCCCTGTATTGGATTGTTGGGTTGGATTTGGAAAAAAATATGATGTCTGTATCCGGAAGGGACGAGAATGGTTGAATAGAAGACTGCATCCTGGACCAACTGGAAGGGGAACGAATGGAATGATTTCGTGCGATGTCATACAAGATGGTCGACACACTGCGATGAGAGTTGAAGGACGGTCATGTGATGTGACACACGCGAACAGTCACAAAACGCGTCACATCACGCGTAGAACCTTTCTTCTGGATCAACAGATCATCGTAAGTTTAAGAAATTTCCCAATAATGCCTCCCCGCAGGTCGTCTCGCTCTCTGCGACCGTCCACTGAACAAGAGGGATCAAACTCTACAAAACGCAAACGAACTGACGCAGATGACATAGAGGAAAAAGAGAATGCGCCAGGAACTCGCAGGACATCAACAAGAAGCAGCGTGGGCCCTTCTTCGAAAGTACCTGCAGCACCGTCTTTCAGAGCATCTGCAAGAACGTCTACACGCACATCTGCGAGACCGAGTCATACGCTGCAAGAAGTGGCTGAGACAGAGGAGGATGAGGAACCGGTGAAGAAGAAGTCGAGAAGTTCTGTTGAGGGTGCGGATCACGATGAGGATGAAGTCGTAGAGTTGCAGAAACCAAGGAGAGGTCGGGTCAAGAAGATCGTGCAGGACGACGACGACGACGTACAAGAGGTGAAACCCTCTCGGAGGTCAACCGCGAAGCCCCGGCCAACTCGATCGCGCAAGACTGTTGCAGTAGAAGATTCAGATGTTGAGGAAGTAAAGGAACCTATTGTCATCTCGGAAGACGAGGAGGAAGAAACTCAAGCAGTCAAGCCCGCCAAACCCAAACGTGGTAGAACATCTCGTAAAGCACCTGAAGACGACGACGATATCCAGGAAATCAAGCCTGCGCCCAAAGCTAAGGGAAGGATACTTCGCAAGGCAATGAACAAGGTCGAAGACGATGTTGGGGCACAAGATGTCAAGCCTGCAAAGCCCGAACGGGCATCCCGATCCCGCAAACCCGTCAAACTCGAATCCGACAATGACGAACATAATCCCATTACTATATCCAGTGATGAATCTGACGTTACACCTGCTCCCAGAAGTCATAGAGTGTCTTCCAGCAAGCAGAAGGCAATATCGTTTCCCGCTGATGTGGAAGTTACGCCCAGGCCTCGCAAATCTGACCCTGCTACACCCTCCGAGCATCTCCCACCCACTGCCGAAGACAGCGCAGACGAACTGGACGGATTCCAGGAAGAATTTTTGCAGACGCCTCGGCGTGCACCGCGTCAATCGCAGTTGTCGCAAATGACGCCTAAACGCCCTGCCCCACTGGAGGACGAAGAGGAAGAAATCTCCCTCCTTGAGCCCCGCGTGAAATCAGTGTCTGTAATGCGGGCCCCGCCCGCTGAAGAACCTTCAGGTCCCAAGCCGCGTCTTGTGATACACAAAATGGTGCTTGTTAATTTCAAGAGTTATGCAGGCAGACAAGAGATCGGGCCCTTCCACAAGGTGCGTTTTTACTTATATTTAACGTGTACTATACTCAAAACTTCGGTGATGGCCAGTCTTTTTCATCAATCGTAGGCCCCAATGGTTCCGGGAAATCGAACACAATCGATGCGCTCCTCTTTGTGTTTGGTTACCGTGCATCTAAGATGCGCCAGGGCAAGCTCTCGGAGCTCATCCACAACTCTGCACGGTATCCTGACTTGGATGAGTGCAGCGTGGAAGTTCATTTCCGCGAGATCATCGACCTTGTATGTTTTTTCACTCATTCAAATTCGACTGAACCAAGTCACTCGATCCCCTAGCCTGGACCCGACGCATACAGTGTCGTTCCAAACTCCTCACTCGTCGTCGCTCGTACGGCGACCAAGTCCAATAACTCTCGGTACACACTCAATTCACGGTCGTCCACTTACACTGAGGTCCAAACACTTCTCCAGGGGCGTGGGATTGACCTCACGCACAAGCGTTTCCTTATCCTGCAGGGTGAAGTTGAATCTATCGCGCAGATGAAGCCTAAAGGTACTTCTGAGCACGATGACGGGCTGCTTGAATATCTAGAGGACATTATTGGTACTGCTGCACTCAAAGCGCCAATTGAGTCTGCTCTTGCCGAGGTGGATCGACTAGGAGAGGAGAGAGCCGAAAAGGTGGCCAGATTGAGGATCGTCGAAAAAGAGAAGGCGAAGTTGGAAGCAGAGAGGAAGGAGGCGTTGGCATGGCTGAAGCTTGCGAACGAGCATGTGAGGGCTCTCAGCCGACTGTGGCAGTATTACCTGTGGAAATGTTTGGAGAATGACGAACAATTCGCGGCGCAGATTGTGAGTGCTTGATTTTTGTTTTTCTCCCTCTTCTTGGTGGTACTGATATGTGGGACAGGAACATCTGGAGAAGGAACTTGAAGATGAGAGGGAACGGAACAAGGATGACATCACGCATCTAGAATTACTCGAGAAGCATTACAAGGAGCGCGAAAAGGCTTACGAGGTATGAATGTGTGTTGTTCTTCCTGCTCCAATGCTGATGCTATCCTATCCTTGCAGGAAGTGAAAGCAGCGGCCGAGGAAGCGGCGAAGGACAACGCGGCACGCGAAAAGCAGTCCGTGAGTCTTGAAGAGCGCCGGAAGCATGCAAGCGCGAAGGCGAAAAAACTGAAGAAGGCGTTGGCAGATGTGAGTTTTCTCTCACCCCTTTTCGCTGTTGTTCGTGCTTCCTTTCATTTTGTTTGACACGACCCTATGTTTTACTTGTCTCCCTGCTCCGTGCTTCTTGCCGGCCTCAGTTGGTATTCTGAATTGAAATAGATCTAACACGTCTGCTCTAACAGGATGAACAATCGAAAAAGCAAGCCGATAATATCATTCAAGACTCTGATGCTAAAATCAAGACGAAGAAGCGTGAGATTGCGGAGCACGAGGCGAACCTGGAGAAGGAAGAGAAGGTGCTCGAAGGAATTCGGGATAGCTTGAAGGGTGGGTCCGTAGTGTCGCCGCACTTGACACTATTCTTAACATGGATTGGTAGACAAAACGCAAGTCTTTCATGAACAGATCGAGGCGAAGCAGAAAGAGCTACAGCCGTGGACTGCCAAGATTAATGTCAAACAGGCTGTGATTGATGTGGCAAGCTCTGAACGGGACACACTTGCAAAGAAAGCTACAGGGCTCAAAGATGCCGTTACGCAAGCCGAGGGACAGTTGGCTGAGTTGCAGGCAGAGCAAGAGGGCAAGGTACTGTTCCAGTTCGTTTGTAAAGCAGGAAAGCCGATGCTGATGGAATGTTCAGCTGAATGAGCTGAATTCCTTGAGGACGAAAAAAGCGGAGGTGCAGAAGAAGTTGGGGACATGTCAAGAAAAGTTCCACGTACGTCTGCAGGCATACAGGGTGTAATCGACTTTGACATCCTTTGTTTTCCGTTCAGGCTGCTCAGGCTGGCGTCCAGGAGCTTCGATCCAAGGCAGGCTCTCTGCGACAAAAGGCAGAAGAGGCTAGAGCATCCCAGGCAGCCAGCACATCGCAGAACAGAGTCTTGGATAGCTTAACGAAGCTCAAGCAGACTGGTCGGATCGATGGGTTCCATGTACGGTCTCACTCTGTGCAGCCTTCTGATCACTCACACATGATCTCACAGGGCCGTCTTGGTAGCCTGGGCACGATCCCAGACAAATACGATATCGCAGTCTCTACCGCCTGTGGCGCCCTTAACAACATGGTTGTAGATACTGTTACTCAGGGCCAAGCATGCATTGAGTTCTTGCGCAAGCAAAGCATTGGGCGCGCCTCGTTCATGGTGCTAGAGAAGCTTCCAACTGACAGACTCAATGAACATGTGGTCACACCCGAGGGTGTCCCGCGGCTATTCGATCTCATCAAGCCAAAAGATCCTCGCTTCGCATCTGCGTTCTACAAAGGCGTGGGGAATACCCTTGTTGCTGATAACTTGGACCAAGCGAACAGAATTGCATTTGGAGGCTCGAAGCGCTGGCGTGTCGTCACCCTTGCAGGGCAGCTGATTGATTCATCAGGGACGATGTCGGGTGGTGGGAACCATGTCTCGCGGGGTGGAATGAGCTCGAAGCTTCAGGCGGAGGCAGTGAGCCCGCAGGTTCTGAAAAACTACGAGCAAGAGAGTGAGCAAGCGGCACGTAGTCTTGAGGCGGCACAGCAGGAGCTTCGCAATATTGAAGCGGAAGCCGAAAGACTCACTCAGGCAGGCCCGGAAATAGAGCTTGACATTGAAAAGCTCACCATGGGCGTCAACAATGGGAAGAAACGGCTGGCTGATGCTGAGAGGCGTGTGCAAGATCTCAAGTATGTGCATCCTGCTTGTCCTATGCAGAATTGCTACTAAGTAGTTTCTAGAGCGCAAAGCAAGCCCAACGCTAAGGATCTTGCTCGAATCGATACTCTGGATGCCGAGATTGCATCGTCAACAGAAGAGCTTGAAGAACTGCAGACCAAGACTGGCGCTATCGAGGCTGCGATCAAGGATCTCGAAAAGAAGATTCTCGAAATCGGTGGCTCCAAGCTGCTGAAGCAAAAGTCCACTGTTGATGGTATTCGCTTGTTGCACCAGCTAGCTAACGAAGAGGTCACCAAGGCTGAGGTTATGAAGGCTACTGCAGAGAAGAACATCGTAAAATATACGTCTGGAGTTGAGACCAACCGTGCGGCACTGGAGGAAGTCGAGAAAGAGCTTGAGGAGCTAAAAGAGCAGCTAGCAGAGGTCGCACAATATTTAGAAGACCTCAAGGAGAAGGTGGAGGCTGCGCAAGCTGCTCAGGAGAGCTCGAAAGACGATCTCGATCAACTCAAGCAGCAACTCCAGGAAAAACGTGAGGAAATTGATGAGTTCAGGAAGAAAGAGGTTGGTTATTTGCTATGCAATTGATATTTCGGTACTCATGGGTTTTGCAGCTTGAGATCACCCAGAAGCTTGCCGACAAGAAGAAAGAGTCTGCTGAAAATGAGCGTGTACTTGACCACTGGCGGACAGAACACGACCAACTTAAGCTTCATGAAATCGAGTGAGCCGCTGTCTATCGATTATTTCAACTTCTATATACTTACAGCCACTCGCAGTGATGACGATGAGGAGGAAGACGCTGACCAAGTTGCTGGAGATTCAGGTAGTGGTGAAGGGGCGGTGAAGCAAGAACATGCAGACTCTGCACCTCCCAAAAAGGCTCGTCAACGAACGCCATCGACTGAGTTATACATATACAGTGCCGATGAGCTTGCACGCTTCAAGAAGAAGGATATGCTTGCAGATTCTGAGTATCTTGATGGTATGTTCCGCCACCTTAATCACACGCAATGATTACCGATCGGTCTTGTTAGAGAAACTTAAGAATACCAATCCAAACCTCAACGTTCTCAAAGAGTACAAGAAGCGAGAGGAGGAATTCATGAAACGCGCCAAAGACTTAGAGGAGACTACTACAGCACGCGACGCGCAGAAGCAACTTTACGATGGTCTCCGGAAACAACGCTTGGACGAATTCATGGCAGGTTTCAGCTCGATTTCGTTAAAACTTAAGGAAATGTATCAGGTCCGTGCTGACGTATTTTGATTAATCAGACTTCTATATTTTCCGTTAGATGATCACTCTTGGGGGCAACGCAGAGCTTGAGCTCGTCGACAGTATGGATCCTTTCTCAGAGGGCATCATTTTCAGTGTTATGCCTCCAAAGAAGAGTTGGAAGAATATTTCAAATCTATCTGGAGGCGAGAAGGTGCATTCTGCTTTGAGAATCAGGGAACACATACTAATCATTCTCCAGACCCTTAGCTCACTCGCTCTCGTGTTCGCTCTGCATGTGTTTAAGGTAAGTCTCATATCAACTTCATGAGCAGTTCCAGTAGCCCAAACCTCTCCTAGCCTACGCCACTTTATTTCATGGATGAAATAGATGCGGCTCTAGACTTCAGGAATGTCTCAATTGTGGCAAATTATATCAAGGACCGTACCAAGAATGCACAGTTCATCATTATTTCTTTGAGGTGACGATTCCTTCTCCGCAAGAACTATCTTAACTACTTTAGCTGATATGAATTTGCAGGAATGACATGTTTGAGCTTAGTCACCGTCTCATTGGTATTTACAAGACTGCAAACGCAACACAGAGTTAGTGACATGATTACCTTATGGGTCGTGTTTCTCATTCGTTCTCGCACAGGTATATCTATCGATAACCACGCTCTCGCTCATCGAACCATCAAAGCTGTGCCAGCCGTAGCTGCCTGAGATACGTACACGGGCATTCTGTAATGGTCAAATTCGTGCTCTTCACCACGTTATGTAAATTATATGCATTGTGTAACAAATGATATTATCGTATCCTTCACTTCGTCCCTTCAAATCGCGCCGCTGGGATAAACATCTGAAAGCCATTCTCCCAAAGACTTTGCGCCCCAACTAAGGCTTATTGAAGCCTCACCACGGATACTTGGAGCAGGGAAGTCATCGGGCAGAAGTAATGGTGGTTCGGAGGTGAACCAAGGATGAGTCAATGCCTTGGAAGGGCGGATACGCCGAGATGGTTCGTATACAAGAAATCGGTGGATAAGATCAACAGGAGTTGGTGACATGGTCTCTGGGGGCATGTGTGTCTTTGTGTCGACCTCATGCTGCTGCGCGGACGGAGAAAAATTGGGTAGGATAGAGAAAAGGTCGACAGGCTCCACATCTGTAAAGGACAACTTGTCTGCGTCCGGTAAGCTTAAGAAGGACTGTTGTTGTAGTCAGAAAAAAAAAATCTCAGTAACAAATTCAACGACACTCACAGGCCAATTGGTCTCATCTGGCGAACCTCGTATCTTGAAGATACTCCATGCTAAACCAATCTCTCCGCGTGTGGAATCAAATAGCGAATCCCTGGCCCACCTGTTCGTGGGATCTCCAATGCGAAGTCCCCTTGGTATGATGAATGACTCGATTGGCTTCGACGAGCTACCATCGCCTGAATCAGACTGCTCATCGCCCTCAAAGTCGAACTCTTCGTCATCGAGTGGGTTAAATAGACGAACGGAAGTGAAGAATTCAGCAAAAGTTGCACCGAGGCTCCAAGAGTCGATCGCGAATGCGTCATAATTCCTCGGCCCAAAGAGCAGCTCAGGTGCGCGGTATGGTCTGCTCCTGAGTGAGCCCAGTTCATACTTGGTGAGATAGAGACGTACCCCGTAGAAACTTCAAAATACATCTTTTCCGGAGTTTCCAACCATAAATCATCTTTCTTTGCGACAAGGTCTTCTCCTTCCTTCCATGATATGCCGAAGTCAATGAGCTGGACTCTGCCGGATAAAGTGAGAAGTACGTTGCTTGGTTTGATATCTCGGTGTGCAATTTTCGCTGTCTCGTGAAGGAATGTTACGCCACTCAGAATTTGAAACATCAGTGATTTTGCGAGAAGAACGAACCGCCGCTCGCGTGGACTCGGACTTGATGGATCTGCGTCCAGAATCGAAACAAGTGGATAGGGAGAAAAGTTGTGCGAGGATAATAGCGCGATCAAAGACGAAGGCACATATGACATCCAAAAGCTCATAGTCTGCAGGCCAGGATCAATGTCATGGCCTAAGAAAGAAACCACCTAATTGTGAGATGTAAGACTCGCTCGATCACTTTGCGCTCGACTCACATTTGGATGGCATACGGATGCGATCAGCCTCGCCTCTTTGATGATGTCGTGCGGCTCTTTGGCAAATTTGCGGTGGATGGTAGATGTCTTTATCGCAATCCACTGAGTCTTTCCTTCACGCTCGAGTAGGCTCTTTGAGACACAAGAAACTGGGCCTTCAGCGACTGTTTCACGACAACCACTCGGCTGTCACCATCATGGTCAATCACAGCTATTTCGCAGAAATGAACGCATGCCAACAATGGATGGTGTGCTGCTTGAAAGGGAAAGATGTCAATGAAGAGTCCTTTCTGCTACAAATAGACCTACTTTTCCATTGCGAACAATTCACTGTCTGATTTGAGTCATCGGGTGGAGGTGAGTTATTTTTAGTATACGATCGCTGAGCTGCATTATCGCACAGCCACATGGCATGCCAGTAATTGCCGCTGACCTTACATATGCTGTGGCCCTAGGGGAGTCAAGACGTCGACCAACCATCAGCCATTATCTTTCAACAGCCTAACTCCAGTATGACAGATCAAGAAGAGAGACGCAAAACTCTCAGTGCGTTGCAGGCCACTCCCGATGCCCTTGTCCTCATATCTCTATCACAGACAGGCTACTCCTCGTCAATGCTTTAACAAAAGGCGGTTTAGAAGAGATGATGGAAAACCCTGACTATTTTGACGACGATACTGATGAGTTCCTTGGAGACTTCAACTGCACAGATGCGTAAGTCGTTCGCATACAGAGTGATGTTTTGTTGATGCCACTCGACACGTTAGATTAGGAAATACCGGTAAGTTGTATTCAAAATTTATTCCACTACCGCTCACATTCGCGAGCCGTCTTGAAGCCCTTCACCTTGCGTTCGTATCGCAAGTTCTAATATTGTTGATATGATTCCTCATATCCATCTCGTGATCCTTCAGTGCACGTCAAGGGTATCCGAATGATGTGGCGGCTCTCTGTGGCGGGGCTGTCGACCTCGACCTTCGCAACAAGAATGGCGATACACCACTTTATATCGCTTTGAAGGAGATCGAAAATGCTGAGGCACGTTTTGAAATTGTCACAGAACTCCTAAGTTGCGGCGCAGAAAGGAAACAGTACGTTCCTTGCGTGTCGGCCAACGAAGTGCTGATCGCCTTCCCTAGGGCAATGCCAGGTGGGCTCACACCACTGGAGTACGCGAAAAGCCGATATCCTTCAGACACGAAATTACACGATATTATCGAACATCCTCCCTTTGAAGAGGATGAAATACAGCCAGAACAAATGAGGAGGCAAATGTATGATAGAAGCGATTTTGCAGATGGTAAGATATTCGTCGATTCTCTTCTGATAACCACCTTCATGTTCTACTACCAGATGACGAAGATGAAGACGAGGAATCAGATCCGGAGAGCGAATAGATCATACATCAATGCTTTCACACTCCTTGAATATTAAAGATCAATGGGACTTTTCGAGATCTTGAGTCTTTCATGTGCTTTGCCTTTCATTTCATTTCCAGTACTGCTTTGGGGCGTGATGTTCACTACGAGTTGGGCAACTCGACAGTTGTAGCACTCAACCGTATCTTTACATCATGCACTACAACAACTATATTTAATCATCTGCTTAGTACTTGACCCTCAAGTTCGAGGCAGCAAGGACGTACTAATTGTAACAAGAGCAGACGAACAAATAATGAGCTAGGTCTTACGAATGAACGCTTGTTCCCGAATCATAGCTGAACAAGAGGCAGCTTGTGAGGCTCATTGCGAAATTAGCGGCAACGGAGCTGCCAGTGGCAGAAGCCTGGAAAGAGCCAGTGAGAATATTAACGGATGAAAAATCTTCACTTCTCAATCGATCACGACTGCCAGGTACTACATAGATTCGGAGCATCGCTAATGATAAAACCGTCTTTAGTCCCAGGGAGCAGAGCTATATGGCTCCAGTTCGACGTAGACACCGCAGAAGTATTTGTATTGCCAAGAGAGATTCGATGATATCGATAAACCTTGATCACTGACAGCACCGCCATAACAGAGAAAGATGACTGGATGCCAGTTCATAAGCAGCCTGGCCATCCCTCTCTGTTAAGTAGGAATGTGATGAAACGCGGAAGCTGCATCAGTACTTCCCATATAGTACAAACTAACGCTGGCAATACCGTATCTGCGTCCATTCTCATTCTCAACTGGCATCACTCCCACGATAGCCGCACCATTGTCTAGACTCAGTCCTAGACTAGTAGTACCGCACTGGTACTCCTACTTTGCGTCAGCGGGTTCTTCGCTGATTCTCGACGTGGTGACTGATTGTCTTGATACTTATCTCGGCATAGATGGGCGTTGCGATACTCCCAAATCTTCTCAAATTTGCCCACGAGTGCGTAACACAGCGTGAGTAAATTAATCTACAAGCACTCGAAGGTAAAAATTAAAATCTGGATCGATTAGCTGTGGCATACCAGCAGGGGATGTATTGACAAGAGTACGTTTCCTTTGGCATTTTATCTTGGAGAGCGATTTTCTTCCCAGTTCGTGTCCAAGCTTACTATCTGAATCGTATTGCTACTCTCCGATTCCCTGGTATGCCCGATTTATCACCTTCATCTCTTGTCTTTGACTATTTTTGTAAGGTACCGTAATCTGCAACAAAGAAGAGCCTATCGAATGCAGGTTCCTGCCCGCCTGGGGTTATTCCATAGTGTTATGCGATCCAGCGGCCGCGGCCGATTCGGCCATCTTATTGAATTTCCGCGTCCGACGGTTTCGTTCGATGCTGGTGTAGATTGTGCGATTATATCGTACAAGAACCTTCAAGTTGAATCTCCTCGCTGATCAACCAATCGAACATTACGTCTATGCACTCGGGTCGCATTGGCTGTGATGTGCTCACAAGCAACATTTCGATCTTGCTTATATATAGCATGTTCAATGCGGTACCGAGTGCGATACACCCACGGAATTTCATCATATCGAGGTGGCGGCTGCCGTTAGCTGCCGTCCATGGCTCCCTCTTCAAGCTTCAAACCTCCAAGATCCGCTACGGTTCAAAGGTGTAACGGTATTCAAAAGTGACGTCGGTAGTAACTACCCGGTGGGCCCACCGCCACCACCACATACGAGTTTGTCGAACGTGCGCCACAGGGCACTGAAGGAGATTCGGGCCTATGGACCGATGAATTACCTTGCGAATTGGGATAGAACTGCCTTGTACGATTTCCCAGCCGAACTGACACGTTCGGACTCCACGATGGCGACTTGATTGCGAAAGCAATATATCCGAGTCGAGTGGAGTCAAGATTAATAGAAGGATCATATCGCAGACAATCACGATCATGAGGACGGTCGATGTGTCGTTAATCCGTCCAAGATATGGCTGTGTTGCGCTTGCCAGGCAAATAAACGACCTCAGGAGGGATACAAACGTCGTGATCTGTCTAACCTGGTTTTTACAAGGTTTTTAGTGCTATGGTACCAGGTGCAAAGTGGCGCGCGCGGCCGATCTAGCCCTCAGTAATAGTGTGTGAGTGTCGATCTCTGGGATTTAGAAGTGCTCGATAAAAACCTAGCGTTATCACCCTCACAACATTCTGCACGAGGATAGTGATAGGGTATCTAGGCGCCCGTGCATAAAATTTTAAAATGGACAAGAAGGCTTGCAAGGAAAATTAAAATGTAGCATTCAAAATAGTCTGAGGGGTGAAGTGATAATAAAAAATACTGCGGGGTTAATTTTTAAGTTTTACTTCGAATGATGTATGAAAAAGAATCATATCTGCATAAAGAAGGAGTCGTAGGGAGTGAGATTGCCAACGTGCACCAGCAGCTAGGAACAAGCGTGGGCGTGAGCAACGTGCCTACCATGTCATACTACTACTACTACCTTCCAGTATATGTCATACACATGTGTCCAATGAGATCTCATTGACAAATGTTGTAGTGAACCTGATTGGCGAGTACCACAATTTGTATTGAGACCGAGACGGAGAGAACTAGTAGTAGGTCTGATATAGAAAGTTGGGCCAGCAGGTACAACAGAAGAATGGATAAGGTGGACTATTTGACCGAATTGATCTCGTCTTTACATAGTTGAAAGATAAGTATAAAGGTCAGTGTTCGTCGAACGGGATGATCGGCTTTACATACAAAGCGATACACTTTGCTACGACACAAAGCCATTCCCACAGTGGTGTATACATAGCTTTCGCGAGCACTGCTCCTGGCAGTCCTGTGTTCTGTCAAGCTTATCGCCAATAATAGATGCGCTTCATCAAAAAGATCTTTATGTTCCGGGACGAGATGGGCATCCCAGGTGTGAACAAAAGACTTGATAAGAAGAGTTATTACAGCGATAACACATCGGATGTGCGCTTAGCCATCAAGAGGAAGGAGAATAAGCGAGTGGATACGAAACTTGGGATTGGCATGAGTTGGTGGTGTACATAGGTGGAGACGCGGCTGCGGGAGATATTAGACAAGGATATGATAAGTCCGAGGATGTCCATCGATTTCGAATATCAGAAGCGGCTCATTGGAGAAAAAGTCAGAGATAGATTGTCGGATGATGTAGGATTACGAGAATTAATACAAGTAACGATAACGGAGCGGCATAGACATACAAGGAGAGTGGAGAGTGGAGCTACCAGTTGACTACGGCAGCTGGAGCCCGACATCATGATCCTGTCGGGAGGCGGGTAAACGCGTAAGCCATGAAGACAAGTCACTCACGTTATGGGAAATAAATGACAGTTGGAGATTGACTATAAAGAACAATGAACTGAGTCAGACATGCTGTGGCCCAGCGGCCGCCCTGGAAACTGGGCCGGTCGATAGTAGGTTATCGGCAGTGGTCGACAAGCTCTAGCTCGTAATACTGTATAGCAATGGGGTTATGGTCTATCAGATGACCTTTAGTGAGACGGAACATGTAGAACAGAGTTCTGCAGGCGGCGTGTGCGTGGGATATGTTTCGGGAGTTATAAGTTCAAGTTGAAGTTTGAAGCGCAAGAAGATTACTTACATAGGAAGCTACGTAGTATGCGTGATTAAAATGGCGAGATCATCGATATTCATGCGCAGTATATACGGCAAGAAAAATAAATGATAAAATTATGGATGGGCTAGAACAGAATCTAGAGTAGACTTGATAAGGGACTAGGCGCCGAGATAAGGAACCCGTGAGATCTCGATCGACCATTTCTAGATGCCGAATCCCGATCAAATCTCGGTCGTTATGATTTACCCAGATCACTCCAAAGTAGTGAAAATAAACAGTTCCTCTGGCTTCAACTGGTCTCATCCGTGCACCCCATCTCCTTCCACCTCCACTCGAGGCTTTCTGCACTACACCCCACACTCTTGAAAAGTATTTATCAACCGTTCTGTATTTTCTTGTTATCCATCACTGACGTCACTCTAGATGACTTTTGTAACATCTCGTGATGTCCACCGTACCCACTCAACAACCCCGACTTTCTCAAACGAACGCGGCCCAGGAGCTTTTGTATCACTAGGCTCTTTGCCTAGAAGAAAGTGTCATTCTCCCACTGGTCGCAAGTTGCCAGCTTTCCATATTCATGGTGCTGACGACCCTGACGACCACTCGTCTGATTCCCTCGACGAACACACCACTATTCATTCCAAACACACGGTGAAACTTTCACAGGGTGCTTTGAAATCACCTTCTATTGCGATTCCCTTTCCCTGCCGCTCTCCCTCTCCCCCACTCTCTTCACCTCCTCGACCACAATCATCTCGTACATCACCAATAATTCTTCCCAATGGAAAACCACTCAAATCATCACTTAAATCATCAACGTCCAGCTTGAACATACAAACTCAACCACTTGAACCCCAGCGCACTAGTAATCATCTCCACTTGCGTTCTAAATCCGAACCATCCACTCCTACTGCGCATGCTCCAAAAAATGTCCACTTCCCCGACACTGACATTGACCTGGCCTCTATTCGAATTTTCAACTGCTCTGCACGTCCAAAGGCAGTCAGCACCCCCGACGATGAAACGGAGACTGAAGGCGAGGATCAACCATCAACTGGGTTCCCCTTCCCAAAATTCTCCACCCCTGCGATACCGAATTTCGAGATAAACACCGCTGTCTCATCCGTTGTCCCTGCTACTAATCAACCCCCTCATGCGAATATCATAATTGAGTCCCTCACTTTCTCGCAAGCTTCGTCAAAAGGTATCAGCCCTTACTTGAGCGGTACCCTTCTGGTACGCAACCTGGCATACGAGAAACACGTCGCTGTAAGGTTTACCCTCGACGAGTGGCAAACCGTCAGTGAAGTGAGAGCACAACATGTTGTTTCCGTTCCATCACTTCCTCCCGTATTTTCACTGTCTTCCTCGTCGAAAACAACTGTTGGCGACCTCATTGCTCTCGGGGAAGACAAACGCGGGTGGGATCGGTTTTCTTTTCTTATTCGCTTGGAGGACTATGCACACAGCTTGGGGTCTCGAGTGCTGTGGCTTGCCGCACGCTATAGGCTGCATTCGACACACCTTTCGCCGGTGGAAGATCCAGGTTCTAGTGGTGAATGGTGGGATAACAACAATGGCGGAAACTACCGCATCGCTTTTCGCGTAGCGCAACAGACATCTAGTAGGATTCGCAGAGAGACAACACCTGGTGAGCATTTTCATTTTTCATATTTTCAGAACGGTCAATTAATTCTAAAATTTCGTAGAACTTACTATACCCTCGATGGCGACACTGCCCCGTGAAAATGGTCTCAGCTCATTTGCTTCGCCATTGAGTTCTTCACCAACGAAAGACGGGAAGGAGAAAGTTTCATTACTGTCGAGGTCAGGGAAGCTCTGTCTCCCTAATTATGCTGCACCTCCTGTGGTCTCCCCAGTTTCTCCCACTTCCTCTGCGTCTTCATTTCCTGCGCAACATTCTGACTCTCTATCTTCATCTCCCTTGCTAGCCCAACGCCCGGCGCTTCACGTCTCTGTCACACGATCGTCTGACTGTGACTCCCCTTCACCTCCTTCTTCGACGCTTTCGACGCCCAACACTTCGCCCAACATAGCCCCGCGCGTGATGATTGGTGGGCACCCAGCGAACTACGCATGCCCCCAGTCGACCCACGTCGATGACTGGGAGTGGATGGCGTCGCCGACACAAGCTATGATGTCGAAGCGGCCAACCGCGCGAAAGGGTGTTACGGATGGGTTGTCTCCAGCACTTGAATCTCCCGGTAGCGAAGGCCTGTCTGGAGATTCGCTATATAATGCATTTGTCACGCGGTGGTGCTTTGCACAAGGGCCAACTTCGGGTTCATATCACGGGCCACTCGCAAGCTGCGACGGGGGTATTTTGGCGTGAGACTTCTTTGGATGACCTCGACCATATCATAAGCACCGCCCACATTCGACGGTGACATTCATGTACTTGTTGGGCAATGTGAGCACAAACATGTTACTGCCACCATCCCTACTTCGATTCTGTTTCTTTTTATTTATTTCGAATCTCTTCATGATTCATACTCAGTTGTACTAACACCACATCATCTCATGTTACTGACATCATCTCGTCCCTACTACACACGGCCTGTGGACAATTTTTTCTCTTGCTTAGTACTTGATTCTACTTATACCTACCCACACATCAAAAGTGCTTAGCGTGTCGCATCGACATATCACACTGACGATTATGCATGCCTCTGACTCATCATGTTCGTTGTATAATACATAGCTTGTTTATTATAGGGATTTTGGAACTTTGGAATGCTTAATGGTATTATTCAAAATCGTGGAGCGTTCTCTGTACTTGTTCTTTAAAACTCCGCTAGATAACTTAATTTGTGTTCTCAGAGCATAATACTAGGTTCGTTGTTTGCGTGATTACTATAGCGACCTGCTTTCAAGCTCAAGTTCAGAATGGGCATCTCACGCTGATTTCGTCATATCCTCATCACCACATGTCAGTGACTGCGGAATTCAGACTAGCCTAACTCAGGTGCCCAGGCATCCTCATCAAGTCTACACAATCACGCCATCGCCTAGGCACACTTCAGCCTTTCTTGGTCAGTAACTTGTGAGCAGTATCTTCATTTTCGAAGGCACTAAGTAATACCTTCTGCCGTGAAGCCGCGGGGTCAATCAGTAATATATTTTTCTTAGAAGTGACGTGCCATGACGCATTTTGAGATGGGCCGCCGGCCATCCAGACCTATAGAAGAAGAAAGATGTTCCTTCTGATAGAGGCGCACGGGCCAACCTGCAATTCTGATCGCTCTCTCCGGTGATCATACTATGCGATGTTTGCAAACTCGAAGCGCGCGATGTCTTCTTGCGCTCAGCGCGTTTGCGATCTCCTCTCTTTCAGGGAGTCCCGAAAAAATTGATCAGTGAGTCAATATCCACCACGCTGGGATGTATTCATAGACGAACCGCCACCAGCCTGATATAGTATCCACATAGTTGACTCGTGGCTATCTTGGGCTACTCTTTAGCTTGTCAGCAGCGCCTTTAATGTCCGAGCCTTTGGGCCATCAGTGCTGTTATCGCACGAAGGAACTGGTAGCGCCTTTAGCTTGAAACACCTCGTGGCTTTTCATGACTGCGCAGGTCATCGTGAGCTATCTGTCCTGCATAACAGAGATGATCATTATATGCCAGTGCGTCACACTTGAGTGAATCCATTTGATCAGATCCTTCCCTAACATGTAACAACTGGCATAGTGATAAAGTATATGCCACCGTGATACACCAATGATCGATGTTCTTCGATGTCACGCGAAGTCTCGGACACGATGGCCAAAGCTCAAATGACTACGCGATTTTGCAAACAAGGCTGTCCCGTCGAGATGGCCTTTTGGGCTATATCAATGCCGCTGTATCCCCATGCGGCGGAGGATGCTGACAATGTATTCGTCTTCAAGTATACATTCTGATTTAGGCTTATCTCTTTAGCGTCGTTCTCAATCATCTCCTGCGAAGTTCCTCAAATCTCCTCTTAAAAACCGCCTGCTTGGCCCGCTTTTTAACTCCTGGCATTAGTTATGATCTTAATCAAACAGTTCCAAGTTATTTGCGATGACAGACGTCGATCAAGGAGGTGAAATGGATTTCGTATTTTCTGCTGTTGATTATGGGGTATCCCGGTTAATTCCCAGCTTGCGCCATTGACGATTACGCACAAGATGTCTGGAGAAAGAACAAGCCTCCATCATTTGAATTCACATTCACGGCGCAGGGCTGAGGTAAACTTCGTCCCATTTCATCTTGCTGACCAGTGAATGCAGCCGTTATGGGGGCGACTCGTATATTACATACGATATCTAAGTATATACTTACCCCTTTCCCTCAGTAACACCTGATCGACAATCATGGTATTTGTATCGACGGGGCATCATGATGTATCAAAGGGGCTGATAGGCTTCACCGCTTCGGTTGCGTTCAGCTGGTCACGAAGAACTATTTTTGAGCCTGGCCCCAGCTCAGTGGGCCCTCAATCACCACATTGAAAGCGAAATGTATCCCACACGCAAGGCGGCAGGGTTATATTTGAAGAAGGCTGAACGTTTTTAGAATTCGATTTGCATTGGATTGTTATTGTTCGAGGACAACTATGGCAAGTGGTTTTCTTTGACGTATGGATGCTCGGAATTCACCGCAATACTCCACTTGCTGTCGTCTCGAGTTGGTTGGAATTTGTCGACAGCGGTCACTCGATCTTGAGTAAAAATACGAGCCATGGTGTGGGCTCCCAAGCGGTGATGTAAAATAGAATACATGTACAATGGAGTGATGGTTGCAATAATGGCGCTTTATCTAAAGGGCGAGCCGAGATAAATCATCAAATAGTTCGTTCCTTCCCCAATCTCCGCCAGTTTTCAATAACCAACCGATAAGCGTGAGCTTTTGTTCTGAGAAATGGGGATTCCGTCACGTACTCATGTCAGAACATTCCGCAACCAAAAAGTCTTTCAACGGTCGCATTGAGGAATGTGAGGGTAAGTTTCGATTGTAAAGACGTGTAATACGGAACGCACTGATATCAAAATAAATCAACCCGCTGCGGGCAGAGTACGTACCTGTATCATATCGACGATAGAGCGCTTATACGCACACGATAGACACCGAAGTCAGGGCCCACCATCCTTGGGATGTCCGCCATAAAATCCATGATAACAAAGGGCAAAAATTTGCTTTAGAAAAAAAAAAGATGTTTCCGTGGAGAAGTAACAATTATCAACCGTCTCAACCGAAAGTAGCGCAATCAAACTGGAAAATAGTTATGTCGTGAGGGGTGCCGGGATGTTTGCGAGTCCCAGAACGTTAACGGCGGCCTTCGAGAACGTACGTGCGAGCGTAAGCTTCGACAACCGCATATCACTCGTATCACGGCGAGTCGAAGGGAAGTTGAGATTTCTTTTTCTGAAAAGGAATCAACCACGAACTGTCGTAAGAGCTGCCGGGGTTTTTACGAGTCCCAGAGCGGTAATGGCGACCTTCGAGAACGTGTGAGGGTAAGCTTCAGCAATAGCATAGCACTTGCATCACTGTGAGTTAGAGGGAAGTTGAGATTTAGATTTATTTATTTTTTTGAAAAAGGAATCGACCACGAACTGTACAGTGCATGGCGAAATTGATTGGTTCAAGTCCTCCGGATTTTGAGATTTTAGTTCGGGCAACAATATTTTTTTTTGACCATCTTACTGGAGTACCACGATGAATCCATTCTACCGAGACAGCTGTAGCGGCTAGGAGGTGGAAGAGTACGTCACCGGAATGTTGCGGAGGCTAGGCGACAAATCAGCTTGGACTATTAATACGGCACTCGGGTTGTCCGTAGATGTGTATACCAGGCTGTTTACGAGCCCAGATCAGACACATGTCAACGCTAGATGGTGGTTTGCCGTATTCTTTTGAAGGGAGTATACTTCAATATGAGATGTCCATGCTGTTGATACAGTAGCTTCGGTAATGCATAGCAGTGCTTGCTGGGCGGGGGAGACACAAGGGTCAGTCACTCTGGACAAGACGAAGGCAATTAATATGATTCATCATAGTAGTAGCTTTCACTCACTAGTAGCCGTGTTTTGCCCGGTATTAAAACGTTCCATGATCACACATGCTAACGCCACTCGGCTTGACCGTGGATCTGTATACCAGGCTGGTCACAAACCTAGATCGACCGCCCTAAGACACATGCAATATGAAACACCATACAACGTGCACTACTGGTATGCAAACGCTGGGCGGTGATTTGCCGCAAGTGAATTGTTCTTTTGAAGGGAACTGCGCGATGACCATACGGTTGATACAATTTCAAAAAATTTGGTCATGCAGAATAGTGCTCACCGGGAAGCATGAGGGTCACTCACCCTGGATAAGACGAGGACCATTAATATAGTGCATCATGGTGGCAGCTTTTACTCACTAATAGTCGTGTTTCGCCTCTGATATGAAAACGTTCCGTGATTATACATAATACAATAGAGAATTCACAGAACAATTCGCTCATCAAATTACAAGCATACCCCGGTCCAGCCACAGGTTTAGGTCAAGGGTCCAAGGGCAACTAACCCATACCCACGACCAACATGTGCGCGGGATCCTAAGAACTGAACCACCCAGATTCAACAGCTCCAGCGATCACATGCTTGCACGTTTCCGCGCGTGAATTCGTTTGCCTATAATAAATTCTTACATGCAAAGTGACGAAAATAGAATGCACGTAAACAATGTTCCTTCAGAGGAGACCTTACTCTTTATTGGCATCAAAAGGTCAATATCACAGTGAGTAGAACAGTGCTCAATATAGGCCACAACAAGGTGCAAATCCGCGTGCTGTGGATTAGAGAAAACTATAAGTGACGGTAATATGTGAGGCACTGCATCTACTATATACGCATGGCTCATTAGGTCCAGCAGAAATACATAAATAAAGTTGGCTCACACATCCGCTGCTCAGGCAGAACTTATGAGATGTAAAGGTCCTCTTTTGTGTCTATTCCTATAAGCCAACAGAAAAGGAATGGTCAGCAGACAAGCCACATGTATCCGAATAACATAAGTACTCACCGAGTTCCTCTCTAACCGGCTTCAACTCCTCCAAATAGGCCTGGTACTGTTGCTTGTTCTCAACCTTTTCCTTGATGCCCTCGAAAACACGGACAGCAGTTGCATAGTCATTTACGCGACGCGCTGCACGGAGGGCGGCTTCAACAACACCAGGCGAAGGAACGAGGTCATGTGCAAAGCAGTTATTGAGGCCACGTTGTACCTCAAAGAGGTCCTGTGCGCCTTGGAAGAAAGCGACGTAGCGCTCAGAGAACTGCTCAAACGTTTCTTGACTGTGCGAATCTGATGACGAAAAGCGCTGTGGTATTGTGAGGGCAGGGGTCGCAGTGCGACGAAGGATGGCATTAGGCCGTGCGCGAAGAACGGAGGAAAGCACACGCTGGCTCATGGTGTGATGGTGAAGGAGTACGATAAACGAGGGACAAACAGCAGTAGCGAGAAAAGCGGAAATAAACGTAAATCGGTTTCAACATCGTTAGCGATGATCCGGAAAGCTCCGAAGTAAGTCTACGAGCAATCTAAACTACCTATTACAATGTGTCTACATACGATCATAGTGACTTGTAGCCATGCGGGGACTCCAGAGGCTGAACGGAATAGTTGTGCAAGCCGCAGGGCCCAGGCTGGCTTATATGACAATGCGGAACAATCCAATCCTTGAGTCCAATAGTACTTCAAATTTACGCAAGTCATTAAAGGTCGACCAGTCATCGAGTGATCCTGAGTGAGTATTTTTCAAATGAGTGGATTCAAGTTCTAGACGAAGCTCTCGTACTATTTATTCACTAAGACCATGCATGACCGGGACTTAATGTTGAAATTAGCGCGCATCGGCTATCCCCGAAATAGTATTTGTCTTTATTTGGCTGAACTGTACAGTCACCTCAGCCACACTTGGTCGCTGTTCAGAACAACCCGCGAGGCTTAGCAGCATCCTCAAAATGTCGACCGATCTCCAGTGGCTCCTTATCCGTGTCAGTTGCACTGTCCTAGTGCTCCCTGATTCAATACTGAGAAAATTTGCTCCATAATATTTACAGAAATACAACTCCTTCCTTGTGAAGAAGGTTCCTGAAGGTCCCATCTTCTCCAAGGAGCCTGTATGTCGTGTGTCAAAACTTGCACGGGAGTGCTAAGCTTACCTTTCATTAGGGTAACCTCGTGAACCTGCATTCGCATAAATACTCCGGTCTTGCTAACTCCAAGGTGCGTAGTCTTATTGTGATCAAATGACCTCTATTCAACGTTGTATCGATAGACCATCGACATCCAGAGCTCTGAATCTGGACTGCAGATCACCACCCGGAAAACGAAGACATCACCGCACGCTGTCCGTTCCGCACGTACGACTGCAAGCGTTCGCAATCGCTCAGGAGGTCGTCGTGCATTGGGAGTTGTTGCTTCCGTCGCGAAGAGGGGGTACCGTCCCGATCTAAGAGCTGTGAGTGTTAATCGTTCATCTCTGGTCACAGAACAAGATTCTTCTCCACAATACAAAAGCACTCTCGTTAGAACCCGCTGGAAACCACCGTAAGGTGTATGAAAGTTGGGCGTGGACATGTTTGCAATATCAACTCAGCCCTCCTTGGGCTATTCGTCATAATTAATAATTACCACCACGAAATTTTCGTTGCAGTGGGCCAATATTGACGAGTACAGTCGTCACAATGCTTTTATTGTATAATTCGTCGAAGAACTTGTGCTGACACCTGCTTCGTTACTTTATAGGCTGCTCTCGGTCGTTCCTCTGCACTGCTCGCTGCACAAAAAGAGAAGAAAGCTTCACCACCGAAGAAAGTCCGGGGGAAGAAGGCAGCAGCGTTCTTTGGATGATTGATTTCTTTGTATCTCTAGTGCCTCTATTGCTATCTTCGTCCATGCCGAATAAGCACCCCATGCCGCACATTCCTAGTTGGCTGCAAAAGTGATGGTACATATCAACGAGAATGGCGCCTATACACGTACACGGGTGATACACGATGTGATCTTTCTCCCTTTGATGAATCCAGCATTCTCAAACAAATCATGACCTTTGCCTAAACTCCGAAGCTCTTTCCTGCAGGCTGAGCGATCCTTCCTCCACCACCATAACTGCCTTTACCACCGACATGGTCTTTGGTGGGCCTGCTAGCTTCTGCCTTGCGGTAGGCACTCTCTTGAAGCCTGTTGTCGTCGTGGCTGCCCTGTCCATGATGTTTCCTCTTCTTTGGAATCTCTTCTTCATTGTGCGGAGGAGCGTGTGCTTCCTCCTCACTGTGGCCTGCTGGCCGTGGATAGTCAGTGTCTTCGGTTTGATTTGTGCCAATGTTTGCCACAGCTTCCCTGCATAATGCATCGGTTTCAAGGATCGATCATTGATCGTTTAACGTCTACTAGCACTCACGAGTTGGCACGAGGCCTCGGGCGCGAGGTAACTGAGAGACGACGACCGCCTACTCTGACTGCAAGGGACTCGTCAGTAAGAAGGTTGCATGACCACTGTCACTCTTGAACGTACTTGCAGGGGAGTGTTGAGTGACTGTTGCGTCGGACATGAAGAAATATCTCGAGGGATGATTATGGTCGATTGAATATGAGGAGCTTGCCACCGGGAGTCGCCGTAGTCGGACCTAGTCAAGATCCGAACGGTGACCTCAAACAATACTATAGCCCTTTGTGGACACTGCGCAAGTGTACTCGATCAATAAATATATAGGGCAAGATTCTCCAATAATAAGTCGTTCAGCCAAGATACTCGTACAAGTCCGACGAGTCCGAATGGTATAAACCACCGCGCCTATCTCAGTTCTGTGGCGGTAAGCTGCAAGTACGCGATGTCACATCGAGCGCATCAAAAGGTTGTTTTTGCATGTGTCCATAGCATGGGGACGACATAAATGTGAAAATGACATAGAAACCGAGATAAATGCGCAGAAAAATTACTCTTCTTCCTCCTCCTCGCCACCCTCTTCCCGCTTGGCAGCAGCGGCAGCGCGCTTGCGCTTGACACGGCCGGGGCGTCCACCTCCGTATGGCGATGTGAGTGCGAAGTCGATGTGCTTCTGCGAGTCAAGACGAACAACGAACGATGGGATGTTGACAATTTGCTTGCCGACGCTGTAATATGTTCAGAATCACAGTGATGGAAAATAAGATGTACATACCGAATGTGACGTTGTCTGATCAATACACGAGCATGGTGGATGCTCTTTGCGAGGTTGGTCTTGAAGACCTGAGTTTGGAGACGACGTTCCAAGAAATCCTCCACCTTCAACGCCAACACGTAATCCAGACGCATGCGAGTCTCGTCCAACACACCAATCCGAACGAGCCGACGAATGAGGGCGTTACCCTCGAAGAGACGCTTGGGATCTTTGTCATCAAGTTTGAGCAGCTCACGGGCTGCACGACGGATTTTGGAAAGGATGAGACCGATACGCCAGATCTCACGCTTGTTTCGTAGTCCGTACTCGCCAGCAAGCTGTGGGGTGCAAAACATGAAATTTTGCAACTAGGATTCCGGATTGATTATACCTTCAACTCAGCATCGAGACGAGCTGAACCAAATGGACGACGAGGGACTTTGTATCTGTAGGATTAAATACGATTCGCACAAGGCTATAAATCAGCAAGCTGAAAGCCTTCCACTTAAGTGGATCTTGAAGAATGAGACGCTCACGTCTTGCTGTGCTTCCGCGGGGCCCTGAAAATCTGCTCAAAAGTCTACTCATCACGTCTAACGACATTCATACCTGGGCATTTTTCTTGAGGAATGGCCTTGACGGTGTACACCAAATGTTGGTGGCCTAATTAGGATGTAAGCCTCGCCTGTGCCACAACTGTAAAGTACCAAGCAAGCCACCCGGAGATTTCCGGCGCAACAAGCTTTCACGTACTCAATATCGACACCGCCGCCGACGATATTGTACGTCTCCAAATTTCATCCTAGCTCGCTGCTAACCCTCTATCCCAAGTCCTCAAGATGCCTCACTCATTCGGTTACCGCGCGCGCACGCGCGACATGTTCAAGCGGGGCTTCAAGGGTCGGTCCTTTAATGAAGTCCTTGAAAGACTCGATGACTGACATTGCGTGCAGACCATGGCCCCGTTAAAATGTCTACGTACCTCATTAACTACCGCATTGGTGACATCGTAGATATCAAGGCCAACGCTGCCCAACAAAAGGGTATGCCTCACAAATACTATCACGGGTGCGCTCCTTCAGAATCACAACTATCCTTGATCATTTAAACATCTTCCAGACGGACTGGCATTGTTTACAACGTCACCCCCCACGCCGTTGGTGTCATTGTCTACAAGGTTGTAGGCAACCGCTACATTGAGAAGCGGGTGAACCTCCGTGTCGAACACGTGAAGCACTCAAAATGCCGGCAGGAGTTTTTGGACAGGGTAAAGCGCAACCACGATGCACATGCTGCTGCAAAAGAGAAGGGTGGTAAGTTACCGTGAATTCTCGGTGTCCGATGCACCTTATAACCTGCCATTCAGAGCGTGTATCGCTGAAGCGTGTCCACGCTCTCCCTCGGGAGGCACGCACCGTCTCGATCGCCCAAAACACGCCACAAACGATGACGCCCGTTCCTTACGAGACTACCATCTAATTGGAATTGTGTTCGCGTTACTTGTATGAGATTTCCACTATGCATCGTATACTACTGTCATGCTCCCATGCAATCATGACTTGAACACATCATCACCCACGAATCTTACCAGATCGTACCGTCTAACAATCGAGCGAATACTACATCACATCACCCTGGTTCTGTTTCGTCACTCAGTATACTTAGTCGAGTTGCCAGTCAAGATGAGCGCAGTACGCGTAGGTCAACACGTCAACGAATCCAGTTCATTGCCAGGAAATATTTTGAAACAAAGTCGTAAGTACATGTAAATACCGATGGAGGCAACATGATATACCTATGGTGAATATCCACAATGCATATTTTGGCTTCACATGTGCTAAGCGGAGATTTTGGTATGTATGGGCAGCGATGTTTCTCGGTGCCCTTGACTGGATCCAGGCGCAGATGGTGGATCAAGGATGGGAGAAGATGTATACTGGTCCGTGACTGGCATGCCAGCATACTCATATGAACCGTCATCAGATGAGCCGTCCCACATTGGTGTCTTCCATATGTGCACTGTACCGTCATGACTGCCTGTCGCTAATGTGAAGGGGTCGTCAGTGTAATGATTACATGCAACGCATGTTAAATCCCCGCCGAACATCTGAGGTCTGATGTAGTGGAGCAAATTTGCAGTATCGCGTTCCCAGATATGAATATCGCCCTCTGAGACGGAGGATTCAGAATTTAGATCTTTGAACAAGATCTCGGCCGAAACACACCTTTGCCTGCACACAACACTAACTGATCGTCCATACCGCCAAAGTGGCCTGGGCCCACGAAATCCACACGAGCTGTAGGCATATATGTGTGACGGAGAATAAGCCTAGCGGTTTGGGCATAAGGGTGTTTGCGATCTTTAGTGTCTCGAACTAGCTCCATCTTCCATAGCTGCGGAGGTGTCTGCAAATATGAAACGGCGTGATAGAGAATCTTACGCATATAGCTGTCAATATACCTTGTACCCGAATGAAATCAACACATTTCCGCCCTTTTTGCACACAGTGATATCACGCACGTCGTTGAAGACGGGTGTCTGACTTTTGAGCTCTATGAGTGAAAAGGTTTAGAGATATTGAAGGTGGCTCACTTTTCGAACTTTCTGGTCTCTATATTGAAAACTGTAGTAGGTGGAGTCAGAATGACCACTCGCGGACACACATGGCACTTACCTACTATACACTTCTCAACCCTAGTAGTGCGGCTTGGATGCATCCCGTTGGGTGCCGCGAGCAGTGGACCTACACCTAGCAACCGCTGACCATCTGGAGTCACAGCCACATTGCGCAACTGGATGCCACCAAAGTGGTAAGAATCAAGAACCTTGAAAAAAAATAAGTCGAAATTCTTTTGGCGTAGAATGATCTGATCACCCTTCCTTCGATGCTCTGGTGATGGATCTATGAGTAACCAGCAGACACAGATGATAATAGTTGCACTGACCAGTTTGACAACTCTGTTACCTTCGACGGAAAAAAACTGTGCTATTGAAGGAAAGCATCAACAACATATAATCAGACAGCAAGGATGAAATCAATCACTCTCGTTCGCAGGCAGCCACACAATAGATGACACAGAGTGCGGGCGTTCAATCGTTTTCTTACAGAGTCCATCCTTTGTCCAAACCTTGATTGCGCGGGGTGATCTTGTCAAAAGAAGGGTACTAGAATCGGACCTGTCCATTCACGTTTCATGTTTAGAAACAGAGGAACATTCGCTGCACCACGTACCATGCAACCTGACCGATGAAGCCTCGCACGTGTACTAGAATGGCATGGATTGAAAAAGCATCCTGAAGAGGATTTAGTCTTAACAGCGAATATGAAAAACGCATATACTTACCTCAACACGAAAGATGACGGAAGATCGATCCCAACTTAATGCTTCACCTCAGCACGAGAAAACCCGATAAACTTGTCACAACGCACCTTGATGTAGCTAGATATTTGCCATTTGGGGAGAACTGTAAATGCCGGACAAGGGCGGTGTGTACGGAGAGGTCCTGCACAGGTTCTAAGGTTTTAAGTTTCGGGATTGAAGTAGCTCGTGATCCTCGAATAGCATCCAGATCCATGGACGAGGGCCGGGTGGGAGACATCCCCATGGTAGAGTTCAAGTCGAAGGATGGGATCCGTTGCGGCATCAAGGGTCGCGCGGCTTGCTGCTGTTGCATTAAGATGACGGAACGCACAGCTCCTTTGAAGCGCTGACGGGCGATAGCTGAGCGAGACGGCTTGCTACCTTGAAGCGAAGTGGGATGCTCAGTAAAAGCTGAGGTGTCGCGGTGGTGAGAAAGATCATTCATCGGCGGGCCCTCCTGCATGGTGGGAAGTGTACAGTTCCTACGTCTAAGCATGTTGGGGAATTTGAAAGGCACTCGTTTTAACAGGTTGCTGATAGCGAAGAAGCACCAGTGAATGATATTCCGCATTGCCACGACTAGACAAAGACGGAGCATGCGCTGGGTGGCTTCATTGATTGCATCACCCAGCCAGATCTGACCATGATAACGAACAAACACCCAACGCTCTAAGACAAACCAGGCCGAAACAACAGCGAGGCCGAAGGAGGTGACTGCCTGTGATTTGGTAAGAATGTATTTCAAAAGCGACTGGAACTATCCAAGGACTTGCCGTGAAAACAGTGGTGATTATGGACGTGACAAATCCCTGAGTGTAGACATGTCTTTGAAACCCTTTCTACAGTAGAATAAGACCCATACCTGTTCTGTAGCATATGTGAATAGCATCAAGCCCACGGAGAAGCATGCCACAGACATCACGAGAAACACTAAAGGCGATCGTTTGATCCATATCAATACCCACCAAGGTACCCTATGGCCTGGAGAGCGACTGAGGACCGTCAATTGGCCACAAGCGGCACATGGATTAAAGGTAAACGCACTACATGGCTTGCTTCCACGTGAGACCAAGGAGACTGTTTACAGCAGCTGCAATACTGAAAACCAATGAAGAGAACCAGAACGCATTGACAGAAGTCTCCAGCACGCCGTCCGTCAACCGGTATGAGTACTGCAAGGTCGTCGCCGTTACAACCGAAAAGAATGTCGCAACTGTCGATAAGTTTAGCAAGTTTGAGGCTGCATGATGCTGGGCGAATCGAATTGTCGGAACACCTAGAAGAGAAGGTAAATATGAATTTGGTAAAGAAAGACTAGTTTCAGACCGATTTCAATAAACATGGACAAATTGACTGTGATGTTGTCAATGTGCTCCCCAATCTCCGATGTTAAATCATGGATATAACGCTGCACTGCTGGATACCGGAATTGACCTGAAACTAGTCTGCACGATTCTCGAATAGGTCAGCCGGAGGCACACTACCTTTGTACTCCGGAAGACACGAAGCCCAATACTAGACAACACAATGAACAAAAAATCGACTGCGTGTCCAACCAAAAAATACCTTCAGATCACATTCGAAAGCACGCATCGACGTATTGACGGCCTCGTCTGTGAATTCCGGGAACTCGTTCAGACAGTTCAGAAACGTTACGACGTCTTCTGCGAAACCAGCAAATTGGTCTGGAAAACTTTCAGGATCAGGATGCGCCTTGGGTAAAGGTTGAATATCTGTGCGACGTTGCTCTGTCCACCCGTGAACAGTCGGCACTTCTCTAGATTGACGCGAAATTTTCCTAGGAAACAACGTAGCTGCGTTCTCGCGGAACAGAACTAACAATTTCGCAAGGCGCTCTCGTAGTCGAAAACTAGAAGATAAGATTCCAACGGAACTACCAAGCTGGCGAGCAGCATTCGCAAAGTCGCGCAGCTACATAGAAGATAAGTGTCAAAGGATAAAGTGCACCTGGCCGTATTCCCACCTCTTTGTCGAGATTTTCTATTCGCCTGTCAAAATTGTTCAGTGTAAAGAGACGATAAGTACAAAGACACTCTCACCTCTCGAATTTGTTGAATGATTCCGATCCTGCGATTTGCAGTTTCTCATCTATTGTCGCTGAACGGGCATATAAGGCCAAAATTGTGTGCTTCGCTGGCCGATACTCACGATCGTCATCCTCAAGGGCGGGAGGAAGGTTGGTATCTAAAGGTGTACGATTAGCAGTGTCTGATGGCCAGCGGGGGTAACTAACCATTGTCTGGAGAGGACTCGTTGCTAAGTTCGCTCAGGATATTCAAGAGACTTGTGATAGTCTGGTTCCGTCTCGATTCTCCATGCGCTTCACTTCGAGAATAGGAGTTAGGTACACCTGAAATATTTGAGGCCGTGTCATGAAAAGAACGAGCTGCATGAGCTGCCCCAATGCCTTGAATGCGAGTTAGGACAATTATGATCTCTTCCCTTGGAAAACATACCATGTAACATAATGACCCGGCACTGTGAGTTCGTTGCCTCCCTGGGATACAAAGGTGGAAGGATTGGAGAATTTTGCCCTGACACCGGAGAGGAATAAGAAGTGAGTAAAATAAGGTCCTTTAAATACACTCCGCACGGCAGAGCAGCCTTACAGACAAAGAACTACAGTCGGAATGAAATCATTTATTCACTCAACCTATCTCCGGATGGACTGAGGAATGGTTTGAGAGGGTTTAGGACGACGGCATGTTATCGCTAGAGAACTCAGCGTGATGGCCTTGCGGATTAGGCACTGACAAACCCTGACGTCAACTGATACGGAGTAAATCAATGGATGCAGGGTAAATCATGCTCGAAATACATAAATATGAGCCGGGAGGGAAGCTGGCGAGACCACTTATGGGTAAGTTTCAAGGCCAAGTGATATGCACACTGCAGAAGTACTACTGATGGCGATCAAAGGTGTGGAAGCAACGTTTTCAGGAGTGAAGTAAATTAGGTGAATGGGTCCCAAAACTGTCAGTAGAAAGACGCTTAGCCATCGTGGTGAATGGTAAAGCGTTGTCAGTTTTACGTAGGGTGGCTGTAGGGAAGTTATTACCGTATTGGACCGAGTTCCATTCTCTGCCTAACTTTGCATCACAATGGTAGGTTCCGGGAAACGAGCACTTACTCCTGGACGAGTAGTACAGCCTGGCAAATCAGCGAATAGGCTTCAGGCTTGACTCGAGTATCAGTGATTCAGTACGTTTTCATTTTTAGAATCCCCGCAGTGGTCTGAGATGAATCCCACAGCATGTATGTGAATCACTCGCGGAAGTTCAACCAGACGCGGGCATGACTCTATAGCCCGATATCAGTTTCCCGCAGAGAATATGTCAATTGACTCCTTCATGAGTCATGACTTACGGATGTAGGGATAAGGTGGAGTCACAGGTGGTCCAAGTAGAAGGAACGACAGTCTTCCTTCTATCAAGGTTCGACTACGGAAGAGTACAGGTCAGACCGTATCGCTCGTATACTATTCTTATGAGATCATTATGTGCTTATTGATCCGGCAATCTGTCAATTTTATAGATCTGGTCTGAGATTCTGCCACGTAATAGTGCCAGCAAACACTGTATTGCCTCGCGATGGATACGAGAACGAGAATCCCGTTCTTCATAGTCATGGACTCATGACCCAAGATTCCGAGTCAATTCAAGCCATTTAACCTCCGAGTCGGATATGGACAGCTCCCTTTTTGTTCTCGGTCAGCTTCGTTTTTATAACTTTATAATACACACATCGTTTCTGATAACGGCGCGGCACGTGTCTAGTAGCCTCGAGTCCACTATGGTCACGGTGATCCTCAAGTGGGTTTTCGCGTCATCCCCATGCAATACGGCGCAGTGCGAATACATATTATGACGCCACACACGCACACACAATTTCGGAAAGCAGCCTTGCAAGTTCCTATCACAGGGCCTTTCGAAGATTCCTTCAATATTCAACCTAGACTATTTTAAGCGCCGAACTTCCATTTAAAGGTACATTGCAAAACAAAGGTTGCTCGCATTAACGCTTGACCTTTGCTATAGTGGCAGTAGTTTTGTAGCACCTGCAGTGAGTAGCTCCATTTCTTGTCTATGGTTCGTTGCCTTTCCTGTGGTTTCAATTGAAAAACAGGTTTACAGCTCTAATACTTTATAAGCACGGGTTGAAGGACAAGCAAAGGCACTTGATCGGTATTCTCTTCATGTGGTACGCTGTCTTATATAAAAATAGCTTTACGTTACACCGACACAGGAAGGTACTACAGCTGCTTCGAAGGCAATGCCGAATGCTTACACCGCCGTCGGGCGCCGAACCTGGAAGCGCCCGCAGCAAACGTACTGCAGCTTGTGAATGTAACATGTTCCGTTAAAGGCACACAGTATGATGTCAAAGTGACAGGGCAGCTGTACGTGGCGTCTACAGCATCGCGCCCACAAACATTATAAAAATGCTAGAATCAGGGTCTGATGAATGGCTTTTTGTTCAATACCTCCCTCATCACGCAAACCCTGATGCAACGGTTTTATTTATTGACCCGTGTGCGACAGTACCCAATAATTTCTACGCGGGGACTTAATCTGTCGCAAATTGGACAAGTCAAGACTAGCAAATCTAATATTCGATTACATCGTGATTCCGCGCACTCGCGACAAGCGCCACAGGTAGACGATAGTTCTTTCTTCCGACCAGGCGGAAGTGGTACTTCCAGCAAAGTAGATCCTTCGCTAGTCGTTGACATTGCGCTGAAGACCCTGATAGGGCTGGGTGTCAGTAAGTACATTTTCAACCGATTCGTGCTCCAATCAACTTCTTCTAGTTTTTGTCGGGGGGAGTTTATATGTGTTTTGGTACAAACATAACGTCCTTTCAAAGGTGAGAATAAACGATGGGTTATACAGACACACGTATCTAATGGGACGGTCTCGCAAGATTGAAGCAGCATTCAACGAAACGTGGGACGATGCAGCCCTAGTGCAATTAATCAAGCAGGAGCTATCGCGGTTTGATCTTTTGACGCCTGACCTAGAGGACGCTGGCTTGCAACGATTGGCAGCAAAGCTATCTGAAGTAAATCCGCGGCGGCAGGAACAAGACTTTGTCGATTCCATTGTGAAGGGAGAGACGGTAGGTTCATACTTTCTTCTCGTCGGACCGAAGGTGAGATAATTGTGTGCATCACCTGGCGTGTTAGCGTGGTCTGAAAGTATTATTTATGATGCAGGGAGCGGGGAAGTCTGGGATGGTATTCGACGCGATGTTGAACATACGTAACAAAGGGTCGGTATATCTTGAAGCCCACCCGGACCTCGAGGTGTTTCGCTTGCGCCTAGGAAATGCTTTAAACTATGAGTTTAGCGAGGATATGCAGGCGGGACTGTTCCAGAGACCTGACCCTCGATCCGGCATGAATCATCTATTGACACTTTCGGCGCTATAACTAATACTGGTTTGCAGGCGGTCCTGCGATGGATATTGAACGTGGTGCGTGCCCAAAGAAGCTACGAGTCTGGTATTTGTTTTGACCCAGAAGCCCAGCCCTGGATAAGCTACAAGAAGTTGCTATGCGAGGTGGACGCCGGCGTCCGCTCGTCCTAGTCATCACCAAAATTCAAAATTTTCACAATAACGACCAAGGTCGCAATCTTTTGTTACAAATCCAACAGTACGCTGAACGCTGGGCCATCAGAGGTAACGTACTCATGCCATATAATTCGGCATCTTTCTCAAATTCATCTAGGCATTGTCACTGTTGTATTCACCACGTGAGCTACCTTGCCTTCCTTTACGTAATAGCATAAATTCATGAGCATTGTAGGGATGATGTATGGCCGTATACGTTATTGCGTGAGTCACAAGACAAATAACTGGTACCTATTACTGACCTTTTGACAGGCAAATCAGCAACTTTGATGGAAGTAAGTGATCCAGCTGTGTAATAACAATGCTCATACTCACTTTGGTAATCTTTAGGTGCGCTCTGTCCAAGATTTGGACTGGGAAATGTCGAAGCGTACTCTATTGTGCAGACGGCCAGACGCTGAGAATGTAGACGATGTTGTGCACGTTGTGGGAGGACGTCAATCCTATCTCAATAAGGTGTCCAGAGCCGAAGGGATGCTGCAAGCCGCGGATGACCTCCTGCGCCTGGAGAAGGCGTGGCTTGAGAACTGCCTCGGGCTGATACCAGACTGCGACAATGACGAAGAAGTTGTCACTCGGGTATGTTTGGTGATATGATGATTACACAACATCTGAAAATCAGTTTCTACAGCAAAAGTGGAGCCTACATTGCTGGACTTTACTCCGAGAGTTCGTACGGCTATACAGAGCCAAGCAGAAGGAGTTGGGGGATCGTTGGGATCCGCTAAAACTCCCCGTTATCCCAGCGGTATGTTATTTATATTATTTACTGTGATTCACGCTTTACGTGATTCTGACATGTTTACAGTGGCGATGTCAACAGATCATGACACGGCCCGACTATTTGGAAGGTAAGATGAATTTCACTGAACTCAACTCACTCGGTCTCAAGTTCCTTAATCTAGAGCTCGACAGGTTGGATGTAGTTTATATCGATGTTAGTACTGCAGTATTGTGACGGACCTTTCTAAATTCTGACGGAATACATCTCAGATGAATTCGAACGTGCAGCCCGACTCGATGCTAGTCCTTCGCGCCGCTTTAGACGTTGTTGAGAAGGAAGGCTTTGACGAGCTTCTAGAAGACGTTCGCTGCAGAATAAAGGAGATAGGGAACCTGCGGCGATGAAGGAATGTCGCGGAACATGTTTGAGCTGTATTGGACCATTTGGACACTGTAGTGCGCTATAATTATTATAGCTTTTTATAATACTGCTGGTTCGGACTAATTCATCATTGGAAAATGTTCCCGTGAACAGGACAGACTGCAATACTGTTTACATCAAACTTGTTGGTACTTTCTGTTCGATTCTCAAGGCGGGCATCAATTGCATGATTTGTATGATAGATACCTCTCTTGGCATGGATCATCTTGGAGTCCAGTTAGTTACTATCAATCTGGCTATGAAGTGGGTTGCATGGCCAGATACAGGCTGATTAGTTGTTTCATGAGTTTTGATGGCAAGAAATTAGAAATTTCCAAATTTGGATGCGCTGTCAAGAATCAATTTCTCGACCGTATATTGGAAATGGTCACCAACGGTTCCACCCTTCATATATCACCATGAGTCTTTGCTGCTGCATACTTTTTCGACCCATCCTTCATTCATTTCCTTTAAATCATGGCCAGTTTACCAGCGATATATGGCGCTATTCTTCTGGGTGGATTTATCGCTTCTGGGTATGCAACGCTCAGCCCGACTCGACCTACGGATTCTGATCAAATTTTGGATCACATCAACAGATTATCTGGGATAATAACAGCGCAGACATTCACTTATATCAAGCAATACCCTTCTGATACACACATCACAAAATTGATTGTGAGTATGGTCTCTTAGTCTGTTCTAGAGTATGCACGTCGACTGTTTATGTTCCGACAGGTTGCTCTAACTTGGTTTGTTTCCTTACTTTTATGTTTCTTGCAAAAAGTTCAGTATAGCATTCTGTTCAGGATATTAGACTCCATTCATACCGGTCTCGTGTGTACGACGTCATGGATTTTTATGGTACAGTGGTTCGGTGATGAAAGCAAGATAGA
>MU173014.1:181424-216646 GCA_016695475.1 Suillus decipiens
TTGTGAGTGCTGTGCGAGATTTCCTTATCTTCTCCTTACGCGGTCAAAGTCCAATCTTTCGTCGCAATTGCGTCCGTCCACACGACAAGCAAAACATTTCATATACTCATCTCTTCTGTACCTGTGCGTGTCCCAATGTTTATTTTTATTCTGCGTGATACGCATGGTTCAGTGGGACTAGGATTCGAGGACTGTCAAGAACTGCGTTTTAGCGCTGTGCAGAGATCTGGGGTACAGATTATGCATTGTGTGGTGTAATAATTGACGTACTAACTTAAAGGACCCTTATTCGCGTGGGTTCATGTGATCGGCGGCTATGATGGTTATATCTGCAATGCTATGCAGTGACTGAAATGACACAAGTACTTGTATGCAGGGCAGCCTTCAATGAAGCATGTCAGCTAATGTGCCATAGGCGAGTCCTCGGAGCCGGACTATGTGACATACCAGTGGTGTTAGAACCTAATTAACATTTGGTGGTTCAACATCAACAGGAAATTTTGGTGCTTGTCCTCACCCTTGCTGTGTCTTTACCTTAACACCGCGGTCTGACGAGCAGCACTGACTTTTTATCTTGATGGTCGATCATCAACGTCTCCCACAACGTTTTGTTGTGAACGTTCGGAGTCCCCGTGAGTCGGTGACCAGTCACCAATGGTGCCGAGTTTATCGGAAAATGTTGAATTATGTCATCAACGTTAAGATGATCAAAAGAAGAGTGCTCTTTTTGAAATAGTACAAGGCACATACTAGTACAAGCCGCAGGCTGATGGGTGTTTGTGTCAGAGCTAGCGTGGACATGCTGGCCCTTTGGTTCTGAGGAATGCAAGTCTAGTAAGAATATAGATAATCCATAAAACCTGAAGCCGAATAGCTGCTCAGTTATGTGATTTTAATATTCAATGCCGACATGTTAATTAGTGGGCATCTTAATTTTGAGACTTCTAACAGCGGATCATGTCAGAAACAAGCTCAGCGCTCTGAATCCAACCTGAACCTGGAACAAAAAACTCGGCAGTTACAGTTGATTTACGCAAATATCCACAAAAGGATAAGTAAGAATTCAGGTCTCCGCATTTGCATTTGCTGGGACCTATCATGCCGTTGAATAGTACCTCTTGGAATGCTGGGCCTCATGTCCACGTTAAACCTTCTTAAACCCGTGTTGTTCGCCCGTGTTCAACATCGTTCGTTGTTTTTCTTTCTCCCGCTCCCCATTTCTTTCTGCCGCCTTCCTTCGTTTTCGTATTTCAGTCACTCTTCTCAGCCACAGATATCCTGTGCGACATGGTTAGCGTGCCTGCAACGTACGGTGCGATCCTTGTGGGTGGTTTTTTGGCCGCCGCGTAAGTCAGTTGTATCCTTTCTACCGTCAGCCCTAACGAGCTCCCTCAGACTCTCAGGGATAGTTACAGTACAATCATTCATTTACTTCAAGTTATACCCCACAGATCTAGCCTGGAGGAAGGCCATCGTGGGTGGCATTACTAATCATATCGTGCTTCGCTGAACCTTCGATGACTGGTGTTTTGCGGAAAGGTTGCCGTGATATGGTCGGTTCCCTCAGCGGATGTGATTCATAAGTACTAACTTGTTACTGCATGTTCAGGTCCCTCGATAGTATTCATACCGCACTGGTTTGTGCATCGATATGGATTTATCTAATACAGAACTTTGGCGATACATCGAAGATAAATGATATACCTGAGTACGTCCCTCCCCATGACAATTGCCCGTTCTCTGCTTGACCACGTCGTACAGGACTGTGGCGGTGCGTAAATCCAATCAAAGTCTATACACGCTCTGATTTTGGTCGCGTGTCAGATGACAATAGCACTGACTGTGAGTCTCAGACACTTGTCATTCTTAAACACGATCAAGGTTTCTGATCGATTTTGCAGGCGATATTGACATTCATTGTCCATTGGTAGGTTTCTTTTTGACGATACATGGCTAGAAATTGAGGCCAAACCATGCAGCTTTTTCGCCCAACGCATACATAAACGTAAGTCTGCCCTCCGATCCATCGTTACATTAAGCGCATACCACGTTCCGTTGCAGTGAGCCGTTGTGATTGGCGCATCACCGCCCCTATTGTAGGTATTGTCCTGTTGAAACTGGATGAGGGCTGAACACTTTTTGCTGTAGTTGGCCTTCGCATTTTTGCGGTTATGTGAGTCGCCTTGCTCTTCTTCAGGTTCTTGGGATTAAAGGCTGTTTTTTAGGTTCTGCCTCCGGTAGGCCAGCATTCCTATCTACAAAACAACGTACTGATCTATCTTTGCTGCCATAGTAACGACGGCCGAAATGTAAGTATGTGTTATACAATGCTACACAACAATCATAACACCGGTGCATAGGATTCATCTTAAGACTTTCTCAGAGTTCAAGCAGGAGTTCCGAGTGAGTGCCCCACTTCGTATCATAGTGCAATGTAACGTTATGGGCATATAGTGGATTTTCACTTTGGGTCTCGCACTGTCATCTCTCGTCGACATTCTCATCGCGATATTCCTTTGTTATTCACTACAAGCTACCCGCAAAGCTGCTTCGAGGTATGTCCATACTCTACGCACATTCGCAAAGGCTTACATGAACAGTATGGACTATGTCGTAAATTCTGTCATCTTGTATACATTGGAAAATAATTCACTCACCAGGTAATGCCAAAGCTTGATTAAATCGAGATTAACAGTTACTCAGTATTTCTACCAGCGCCGCAACTGTCATTTCTATGGTCTGCGTGAGCCTAATAGTTATTCATTCATTTTCTGGTGTATCTCATATGTCGACCCTGCAGTGGCTTGTAATGCCCACCAACCTTATTTTCATGGGGCTGCATTTTGTCATTAGTAAACGTGCGTTTCACTCGAGTTATCCTGGCGACATAATAATTACTGATTTGCGACTTGACCTATAGTGTATGCAAATTCTCTGTTGGCCACGTATGTGTACTATAAACCTTTCGTATATGTGCATACCTGATATCACTTTGGTCAGATTAAACGCTCGGAAGCAACTCCGGCAAGAGCGAGCCCAGAGAGGCTTATCGGGAGAACTCCCTTTGGCATTCCCGGGCTTGGCAACTCGCTTCCGCTCGAATAACCAAGACCCTGTAAGTGGTCAAACAATAAATAGTTAGTCGGATGGCTCATTTTCGCTGCAGTCGCGGATAGACCCCATTGGAACCAAGGTCCGGCTTTGCACCTTGACCATTAGATTTACCTGACTTTGACTACAGCTGGAAATCAACGTGGAGAAAACCGTACAGTATGAGGTAGATGCAGACATCATGACTAGTCACTCCCCGTCTCCTTCATCGATCTCTCCAAAAACTTCCTGCCGTCCATCTGAAGCGATCTCACAGATGGCTTAGTTCACGACCTCTTGGACCCTTTTGATCTTATTGTCGTACCGTGAATCTTCTTTGATATTTGTCCATCTTTGACTGTCAATCATTTCCACACCCTGTCTTTATCGTAAAGTTGTACTATCGTATTCGCTATGTAGCAACACATCTAACAGTATCTTTGCGCGTTGTCTGTCGGCTGCATTAATTTAATCAAACAGCGTTCAACGACGTCATGTGTCTCAACCCAGGCTTGCTAAATTTAGTGTGTGCCCTTGTTTCTGGCAAGCCGAACGATTACGTGTCCCCTGTTCGGGCCTGTCAATATTGCACCCTACGTGCACATTGTTGGTCATTCCAAACCCCCATCATGTCTTCATCCATTATTTTGCCTCCCGGGTAAGTCCTCCGTGCTCGGCAGAAAGGTGGTGTCTTATACCATTGTTTTTAAGCTTCGGGTATGTAGCAGCTGGACTAGTATCCACCGCTTGGGTTCTTGGCTGGCAAATGGTAGTCGTGGGCAGCCACAGAAAAAAGTCCGGGATCAAGTACCCTCAGTGTGCGTGCTATTACTGCTACTACGTAACGCTGGAATCCTCAACAGGGGTGCTTTACAGTGTATGCCGAGAAAGCAGAAGCTGATGCGTCTAAAGAAGCCTTTCTCTTTAACTGTGCCCAGCGTAAGTCGGCATTCACCGAATATGTGTCTCGTTCATACTCACTATGATTCTCAGGCGCTCACCAAAACACAATTGAGCACATGCCTCTTATTATTGTGACGTGAGTGTTCTGCTGAATACATGTATAACCTCTCTCATCGGTCTGCGGCCGGTTTAGCACTCTGGTAACTGCAATGAAGTATCCTGTTTTTGCTGGATATGCATCTGGTTTATGGGCGCTATCCCGTGTTCTGTATACTCTAGGGTACACCACTGGAGATCCAGTCAAGGTACGTGGGACTTGATCCGTTTAATTTGTACCACTCATGATGGTCGTGTAGCGTAATACACGCGGTGGTATACTTGGTGAATTTCCTCTTTTTGGTATGTGCATCCCATCACCTCAAATAGTATCACTGGGTGTTGATAGCGACACTATTAGGACTTCTCCTTGGTTCCACCTACACGGCATTTGATCTTGTGCGCTCGTCTGCTTGAAATTTTTTTGTTGAAATGTTCGATATTATATATATGACAAGTTGTAATTGGAGAGATATATACATGACTTGTGCAGCTGGCTCTAGACTGCTCCAGAATGATGATCAAATTTATCGATTAACACGGAAGATGAAATTAGCTTAGGCTAAGATAAGATCACCATAACGGAGATCCACGACCCTTTTTGACAGTGCGTTCCAACGACGACCCAGCTAGGCGACTTGCGACTTGTTTGTTTCATGGGTTTATCGCTCCACTAACTCAGATACTCTGCAGTCTACCTGCAGGTATGAATGCCAATTTCCCTATCGTGACAATAGATGTCGTGCGTACCCGCTCGTTCTCTCCTTGCCAAAACCTCTGATGCATTGCTAGCCCAGATCCTCGACAGACACAGCGCCAAAGAGGTTCTCACCGCAATTCTTCACTCAATACTTTTTCATAGACTGTTTGGCACTGTGAAGCCTCAGACATTCGAGGTGTTTGATGTCACCATGGTGAGTTCTCTACGTTTCATACTCAATCACGAGCACCAAGTCGTCGCCACAGCCAGGCGTTTCAGATCCCGAGATGGAGCAACTCATGACTGAGAAAGTGGATATCTTCTGGAAGGGCATCGAAAGCGGAGCGAACAAGCGTGGTCAAGTGAGTTTCTCTTCTGTCTACCATGGATATTCCCTTTCATCTCGTTCTTCATTTAGATTATAGTAACATTTTCGGAGAAGAAGGCAAAAAAGTCCTGGTTTCAGGTATACGTCGGGGAGGAGGAAGTGCCATGGGAACAATGGTGTTTTCTTTGTTGTTTTTGTTGAACGGAGCTGCTAACACGTATGTATGACAGGATCGTGAATGCCGAGATGCGACAACCCAAATCAGAAGGTGAGCACTTCTTCATCTGACGCGATTCTATCGTAACATTCCTGATTACAGACCAGCAAGAATTCAATGCAAATCTTGCGTCGACGCTTTTGAAGGCTTTGAACGTGATGCTAACATATACTTCGTCGGAGCGCGGGCGCACGGCAGTTCCTCTCATCACCAATGCGGCAGGCATATCTCCTTTTCCAATCAAGATTGCAGTTAAAGTGGGCGGGGTTGAGCTTGGATAGTGTGTAGAGCGTGTTGTAGGGATGGATGTTGCTGATGCAATAAGCACAAGATGTATGTTTAAGGCCTTGCATTGATTTTTTATTCAATTTACCGTGCTACTCATCTTTGACATTTGTTCATGGCTATACTATGTGTGAGAAGGTCGCCCTCTACACTTCTAGAATCGGCATCATCACACCAGGGCCGGATACGGAGCCTGAGGGTGTTTAACCTTCAATTTCATCCACCGACACTTGACATCCACACCCCAGGGTGCGTTTGTTACGTGCTATCTTCACATCCGACACGAAGTACTGCTTTCATAGACCTATAAGCAGCTCGTCTGGACGTTTCCACAGAATCCTCTGGCATTGAAAGAAGTATACAATACAGGGATCAGTGTCTCTTGGCGTTGCCTGTATCACAACAGCACAGTACTTCGTTTCTCAGTTCTCATACTTATCATGTACACATCTTGATGAACATGACTATGCTAGGATGGGCGACGTGCCATATTTTGCCTGCACAGCATCTAGCCAGGTAGGTAGCGTGCTAATAGCTTCAAGTTATCTCCGAGCTTTATAAATCACGTGAGGCCATGATCCAAAAATCTTGTTGTTTGCTTCAACCCGAAGCTTGAAGTCAGAAGTTGCAATAACTTCTTCCGTGTCCCTCCTCTTGCGCGCTCTGCGCGAGCGCACTTTCCAAAAGGTCGTCACAATGGTAGTTCAGACCACCTCCGATCGCCCCAGGAAACTCGCTGGGTACGATTTCTACCGCCAGATCCTCGGTAGCCCAAAGCTCATCGTTGCGCCGATGGTAGATCAAAGTGAGCTGGTAAGTCGAGTATATGTGCACATCATCGATGATTTCACGTTTACTCAGGCCTGGAGGATCCTATCACGCCGATACGGTGCCCAGGTACGCCTCCGATTACTATCACTTTCTGTCCTTGTTATTCACTTATCCAACCTGCTCAGCTTTGTTACACACCCATGATAAACGCCAAGATGTTCTCACCCCCTTCTGCACACGCATATCGTTCTCAGGCATTCAATACTTCTTGTCTCGAAGAAGGCTCAAATGCACAGGACCGCCCGCTTATCGTTCAGTTCTGTGCCAATAATCCCTCACAACTCCTCACGAGCGCACTCGCTGTTCAAGATCACTGTGATGCTGTTGATATAAATCTTGGGTGTCCTCAGGATATCGCAAGGAAGGGACACTATGGGAGCTTTTTGATGGATGAGTGGGAATTGATTCATGACTTGAGTGCGTTCTTACCATCATTTTATATCATAGTTTTAATTTCTAAGGCTAATAATGCATCCGTCGGAACAGTCAACATACTTCATGAAAACCTCTCCATACCCGTCACCGCCAAATTCCGAATATTTCCCTCCATAGAAAAAACAGTGGCTTACGCCAAAATGTTGGAATCCGCGGGGGCTCAGATCCTCACTTGCCATGGTCGCCTGCGCACGCAACGTGGACAAAACACTGGACTCGCAGACTGGGCGCACATCAAAGCCGTGAAGGAGGCAGTTCGGGTGCCTGTGTTCGCAAACGGTAACATTCTATTTCATGAAGATGTCGAGAAGTGCCTGAAAGAGACCGGCGCGGATGGGGTGATGAGCGCTGAGGGGCAGTTGTATAACCCCGCCTTATTTGCTCCTGCTCCTTCTGGGAATCTATCATCGACCCTGACAGGTGCACATCCGTCCCATGCGGACCTCGCGCTCGAGTACCTGGCTATCGTCCAGAGCCTCAAGACGCCAACGCCAACGAGCGCGGTCAAAGGTCATTTGTTCAAAATTATGCATCCCGCTCTGAGCAGGGAGACCGATCTAAGGGAGAGATTGGGACGGATCAGAGGGTCAAATGTCGTTGAGGAATATATTGAGATTGCGAAGGAAATGAAGGACCGTATGGATAGGGATGCTGTAGAGGCGATGAAGGGAGGACAGATGATTGACGATTTGATAACGATCGAGCCTACGACAGGGCTCAGAGTGCTGCCGCATTGGCTCTCCCAACCGTATTTCAGACCAATCAAGTCTCCAACAGAGGCTTCGAAACGGGCATCTTCGCCGATACTTGACTCTCATGGGGACGTGAAGCGGGCGAGGCTTTCTGGGCAATCTGCCATAGGCAATGTAGATACTTTGTGACCGCCATCGACTGCGTCCTTCACCGTTCTTCCGTAGAATATATCTCCTCCATCCATACAATACACCACGTAGGATAGATCGCTAGGTTCATTATGGCGTACACAGTGATACAATTATCCAAATCTCAAATGTAGCATGAAAAGGAGAGACATCCACATCACCTATCTATCCGCCACATCCAAGGTTTGTTCTCCCTTCACAACCCTCCTCCATTTAGAATATACTCGATCGCCGAATGGACATTTCCACCGGTGGCAAGAAGCGCTCGAACATTCTGCGATGCATTCGTAAACCCCATATCTTGTAATTGCTGTTTTGCAAATATAATCCAACGAGTGAGAGCAAAAAATTAGACCACCAGCCACACACAGCATACAAGACGTACCTGCAACTGCACCTGGAAGCGTTCCTCGGGTGGCCGCGAATCCGCGGGTGCAGCAGGGGACGCACCGAAGCCACCGAATCCACCTAGACCACCGCCACCACCACCTCCAAAGGCGGCTTGCATTTGTGCAAGAGCCGCGGGGTCGAACATGCCGAATGGGTTGGTGCCTGCGCCTGCGCCAGTGCCAGTACCAGTCCCCGCGTTTGCTGGTGGGACAGGAGGGAAAAATGCTGCGAAAGGGTTTGGGGCTGGTTGGCTGCCTGCAGGAGAAGTAGATGGGTTGGAGGAGGCAGGTGATGCAGGCGATGTAGACGGAGTGCCCGGTGCCGGGAACGCGGTGCCGCCACCTGCGCCGGGGAAGCCGAATGTTCCACCGAACGGACTGGCGCCTGCACCCGCACCTTGGAATGCTGACGCCATCTGTAGCATCGAACGGAGGGATTCAGGATTTGATCTAACGCGGATCAGCATGCATCATTATGAGTAGTGGCTGACAAAACGACGTACATCATCTCCCTGAACCTCTCGCTCTGGAAGACTTCACGGACTTGAGGGGCAATAGCAGCGAGCTGAGGATTGCTCGCGATGATTTGGTCGAGAACAGCGGGATTGCTCATGACGCTGCTCATCTGCTGGAGGAATTGGGGATTCTGCATCATTGACTGCATCATGTTAGGATCGTTCGGGTTCAGACCCATTTCCGCAAATGGGTTGAAACCAGCAAGGGCACCGTAACCAAGGTGAGAGTTGAGCTGTGTCAATGGGTCGTGGGGATTCTGGCCAGCCTGCATTGTGGGGAGGGGTGGGACTGGGACAGAGGAGGTTTGAGAACCGGATACGTTTGAGCGAGCGACGCCCTTGACCATGTGGATGGTGTGAGATGTTTGGATTTTATATGTCGAAAGAACATCTTCGTCCTGTACAACAAATTATCAGTGATCATGAGAGGCACATGCAATGATGTATACCTTCAATACTCGGCCTGATAGATACAAAATACTGAATGAGCGAACTCTTGTCAAATGCATCAACACGCACCAGAGTATATAAGCCTCTGCCGTTCAGCCTCTACATCAGACTTTTCTGCGATGGCACGTTTGAGGTCGAGCACAGTCTTGTCGGTACTGATTGTGATTTGCAACTTGAGCTCGCTCGGTCCTAGTTCTGATTAATATGTTTTGCCATTATATATTATGAGTCAGTCGCACCCTTGACATTTATCTGAATTTCCTGTGGCGTTGAGTCCATGATGGAGGAGGATAAGCGTTGTGTGGGTGCACTGGCAGTGGCACAGGTAACATCATCAAAGGGATGTCTTATCTGCTTAGTACTGCTTACAGCGCGGGAAGAGTCCAGAACCCTCCCGTTTGTCGGCCACTCGTTCTCATTTCTGGTTCATTGTGGTCAGGCTGCTTCAAAGAAATCGCTCATTATTTCTCGTATGTATATATATATAATCTATGTTCGTCGATTTCCTTTCCAGCGTTCAAAATTTGTGGTAATCTCTATTACAAACTTTCTCTACCAAGCATCGGCCGTGCTTCATAATGGATTGAACTGCGGAACTCGTCAATGTTGAAAAGCGACGACGCCAGCTTTTGCGGTACAGATGTATAAAGGGACTACACGTATTATCTCTACTGATAAAGTCATCCTTGAGACAGCATGACCCTCAGCTCAGCGAGCACTGTTTCACTGTTGTTTCCCACTCCGGCACCAGGAAGAGATCGATAACGTACAGACATATGTATCTGAGCCCAAAAGCCGTTCGAGTCCAAGGGTGTCATCCTCGACCTTTCTGATGTCTTTGGTCCTTTCTTCATCAACAACCAGCTCACTATGGATTATTACACTTCTCATGGCATGCTTCCGCGCAGCAGCTATAATTGTCGTACAATTTTTGTTTTGATTTGTATACAGGGTTCACAGTGCTCGGCCTTCATTACTTCTATGGAGAACCTATCTATGAATGCATGGATAAACCAGGCTTCGACAGGCCGGCGTGGAGGGAAAAGGCGTTCAGTAAGGCTAACACCCATACCCGCCCATGGGCCGATGCTGTAGTGAAGAAATATGGTATGATAATATCTTCTCAATCTCAGGAATTATTTACCAACTCCCCATAGGCTCAGGGACGAAATACTGTGCTGTTGGTACGTCTATTCATCATGCCTTGGCATTATTTCATACCTACCTTTTTCTAGGCTTTTGCTTTGGCGGGTTGCATGCGTTCAATCTCGCAAAGGACAGTGGCTTAATTGTCTGTGCTGCGCATATTCTAGCCTTGTGCCATCCGTGTGCCTAAACTTCATATAGGGGCGATCGCTCACCCTGGAAGTTCCTCTGAGGATCGACGAATGCAGTGTTACGTTCACTCAGATCTGCATGTTGAATAAGTTCGATTGACTAGTCCCGATGCTCTTTTCCTGTGCTGAAACTGACCCAACGTTCCCAAAAGAGATGCGTCGAAAGGTTGAAGACAGGCTTGTCGAGCAAAAGAGTATTGCTTCCAGATTTTCAGCGGTGTAAAACATGGATTTACGGTCGAATGTGATCCGAACATGAGTGGTTTTTTCCTTTCTTTTTCCACTCTTTTCGTGTTGGTTCTTGTTTTAACATGACTTTTTCTTGCCCATATTCTGCTTATTGACATGATATTCCAGGATGGGCAAAGGAAGAATGTCAGCGCGACATGAGCGTTTCACAGCCTAAATAGACACAGGCCAGACTTTGGCGCAGATTCTGCAAATCTAACGAAAAGCGGTCAATTTGCGTATTCTACCTATGATAGGTAGCCCATCAGTGGCGTATAAATTGTGACAACGGAAACATTAACTTATGCTGCCGAAAGCTTAAAAAGGTATGCCGTTCAAGAAAATATTATGATTGGTCTTGGCACCTTGAGGGTTACAAGAAACTTGACAAAAGGCTTGACCCGAGGGTTACCGGAACTTTCGGTGTGTGTAGGACTCGAATCATGTCGTGCAACATATCGGCATCAGAACAATTTGCTGACGGTTCCTTAATGCGAGATTAACGGATCGCAGGGCAACGTGGCATACTCCGATGCGGGATGACGTTCCTTGTGTAATTAATTTGTTTTTCGATATCGCAGTTCTTCCACTGAAAACTCCTTGTAATTTGAATACATAGATTTGAATCCACCATAGCTCCAATTGGAGTTAGCGTGCCAGAATCCAAGATATTCTAGTAGTCGTTGCTGGTTCCAAAAACAATTTGTGGGCCTGCGAGTACAGCAAACTATTCACTCTGAACCGTGGGAGTATGGTTTTTATCATTGTGAGCTTCAAGTCGTGGCCGCATCCAAGTGGCTGGTACTACTCTACAGGAAGTAATTTGAGAGGGAGAGTCATTTTTAGGAGTTGGGTTGAGTACGACTCTACCCGCGAACATTCAGCATATTGTCATTGTGACTCGTGTGATATGCGGCCTGCGAACTTTTTTGATTTGGGCAGCCTGCCAATGTACACCCCCAGCGGCTTTGTACGTCCGAGTCGCGGAACGCGTGCGAAATCTTGAAATTGTTGCAAATTGTAACAAACATTTTATCTACCTTTTCACCCTTGCAAATCCAGGGATCCTATGATATAGGAGGCGGGTATGTTATAGGCAGACAGCTGCTTATTGCTTCCCATTGTCACACGTCCCTGTGCATAGTATTTTGCCGAGTCTTCACGCCCGACGTAGTACAGTCATACGGTCACTGACACCGCACCAGGGCCTAGTGGGTGAGTGTATCGTAGTACTCCTGATTCAACACGGTTATTATGTGGCAGAACCTGCCCCTCCATTTGAGAATATGATATTGGGGTCGTACTGCATACATAATGGTAAGTATGCATGCATACATGTGCGTCGGATACTATCTAATCTCCTAGAGTTTTGCAAATTTGCAAATAATTTTGCATACAGATCAATTCGTCCGCGGAGACGGTCAAAGCAACAAATACAATGATTACGATACGTTCCCGATCTAAATCCATGTCCAAGGAATTCACGTTGTCCACTACGTGGGCTCTCATCCCCGTATGTGAAAGGTCTGCGCCAATCACCATGACAGAAGTCTATAGAAGCCCTCGTTCATCACACAACAAATATGCTACCCTGATTTCATGTGGCTATAATATATAGTACCAGTCGGTTCTGTCAACAACTTTGTCTTCTCCATGTACGACCTCCAACTCCTACAGCCTTCTATCGGAAATACGTTCGGAGCACTTTTTATTGGAGCTACCCTTGCAGCATTGTCAGTAAAATATTTGCTTGTCATGGAGTCAAGACTGAGCATTGATCGTGGTCGTAACATATGTCGCGGAACAGCCTCTGGGGTATAACCAATACTCAAATTCTCCTCTACTTTCAGACGCATAGAGGCACAGGAATAACATTCTTTAAGCTGGTTGTATGTCTTTGTTGTCTTCTTGTCTGTTCTTTTCCTGAAGCTATGTCAGGTTATTTTATTTTGGTAGACATCTCTTCAAGTTGCAATGGTCGAACACCCTCAGGTTATGAACATTTAGGATACTCGATGCTCTGCACCTGGCCTTCATCGTCCATTGCATCTATCACTACTTAGTGAAAGATCACGCGAACATGGGTGCACTCACAGAAATTGTATGGAGTTTTAAAGTGAGTTTTGCATTTCCCCTCTGCACAATCTACTATGATACTGATAATCTCGTGCAGCTTCAGGTCATATTCAATGTAAGCCGTATTTCCTAGGTTCTGTTAATAGTCTCAGACACGCACCCTGCAGGCTCTCATCACCAATAGTGTACATGCGTAAGTTCGATTTGCACAGAGTTGTATGCAACATTCGTAATGTTTTCATTACCTACTACAGTCTGTATGTCCACCGCCTATGGACAGGTATTTGTCTTCCGATCAATTATTATGTTGTGACTGATGGGTGGTGAACCTAGTCAGCCAGGGTCGATCGAAAGTTCTCCCTATAGCCATGGTGAGTTTATAATCAATATTCATGTACTACAGCATTTCATTCTGCCGAACCACTCTAGTGCATAATCGTAGTGCTTGCTTTAGGTGAGGATGTCATCTACAAATCCTCTTGACGCAATCTTGAGCGCGGATGTCCTTTTAGGTGTCAACATCTGTGAGAAGTTCAGAGTAATAGTGCTACTGCTGTTGGCTCATCATCTTCGTTTTGACCTAATCCAGCCATTATTTGGGTGTTGTGAGTGAACAATCTACTCCAGCATTCATGATGCATTGATTATGAATAGATATCAGTGTCATCTGTTCTCGGACTTGATCAGAGTCGAGTGGGCGGCATACACGGCTTTGGGCACGATCACTATTGTCGATATCCTTATTGCATCATCGTTGTGGTATCACCTCGCTACCTCCCACACTGGGTTCTCTAGGTAACAAATAACCCGTTGACTGTTAGGGCCTGCTATATTGACGCTGAGTGTTTAGCATGGATTCCCTCGTCAACAAGTTTTTGGTTTACACCGTCAATACTGGCTGTATCATGAGGTATTCCGTCCATCCAGACTGTACCATACCTTGATTGATATTTCTTGCAGTATAGGTTCAGTGGGAACTATGATTATAGTAAGGTCCAAATAATTGCACCCTCACATCTTGTCTCTGAGGGACGTTTGCAGTACGCAGTGACACCAAACAACTTTATCTTTCTCGGCGTTGGATTTCTAGTAGCTAAATGTATGAGCACACATTCTCTGAGGACTGTGCTGACTACTAGCGCCGTTTCAAGTATACGTCAACTCATTCCTCACTCTCCTGAATGCACGATACTACTTGCAAGGCAACGCGGAAGATATCGATTCCCCCAACAAGCGCCGTACGCACAAATTCCTCTATCGATCAGAGCCGCACATTAGGGTGCCACATGTCGAAGAACTCCAGATCTCCCGGAAGAACATGTGTAAACTTTCCGATGATGAAGTGAATTTCACTCAACCTGCACAGACTGACACGGTTGGTTATCTTATTGTCGAATTTCATAGAGGAGGACTAAACGATACCCTTTAGCCACAGCGTACGCCGATCGCAGTCACGGTCGAGATCAGTTCTTTTTCGTCAACTTAATATATTTCATACATGTATATTGTCCATCTGTCTCTCAAACCCTACCTTTGTACCTTGTGATATCCTCCGCGGTTAGCTTACTCAAAAAGACCTTTAACATTAAGCATACTCTCCATGTCTGATAAACTCGGTACCTCTAGGAATGTTCCAGTTAGATTCCCATATTCTCACGATGATTAGCAACCGCCACTATCCGAAAAACTCGTTGAATGGGACGATCCGATAGCTATATATATCCAGAAGTATACCACTAAGCTAAATAATGATGTGCTTTGGGGGTATTGGGTAAGAATGTTAGTGATGCATCATTTTGTTTGTATATACCGTGTAAAGACTGCATGGGATATTGCTGCGAGTTTCTGCGTTCTATCTCACTTGTTCCTCTAAGGACAGTCGAAATGTAATCTTGACTGTGTTGACTGCTTGCGATGCGAATGAAAACCATGTAGAAGGCAATCGAGATGACCGGAACGTGCTAGTTGATCTAAGCTCAGTAATATCGGTGACAGGCGTTGACAACGGTATTACCAAGTCTGCCATAACATACAGTCCATTGTTCGAGAGGGCGAAACATATTATTGAGGAGCAGAGCGCCGCAGAATACAAAATAGCAGCATCCACAAACACACGCAATAAAGGCAATTTCCCCTTCGACGCGCGGATTCCGGAGACCTGGCGCTCATTGGTCCAAATGCGATAAGCCAACAACCCTACACACATCAAGGTTAATATGAAACTTCAACAACCGCTTCCGTCGGAGTGTACTTACCTGAACTGAGCAAATTTGTTACAAGTGTCAAGGTTATGAACGTCGCCACAAAATGTCCATTCTGGCTGGTGAAAATATCGTTACTCGACGCTCGCGAAAAGTTGTAGACCGTAAAAATACCGAACACTTCCAGACAACGTCAGAGCACGCAACTTCCCAAGTATGATCGCTACTAACCTGCAATACCACACCACAGCATGCAAGGTATAACGATGATCCACGCAGATTGCCACACAATGTAACAGCGATAAATCTTGTGAGAGAAGGTGGATCCCAATAAGCTGCAGGTTTCAAGCTTGCAGATTAAAATTTGAACCCACCACTAACCCATCGCCAAGCAGGGTCTGTAAGATGAGTAACACGTCCTTAACAACAAACGTTTCCTGGGAAACATCTGCAAAGAACGCTACTGAGCCGCCTTGGGACGTGTCACAATGATTCACTAGTCCATCTTCAACACGAACGATACCTACAACCACATGCTTGGGAAGCTTCAGCGGATGTGATTGGATGCAAGTGGCGAGACGCTTACTGCGGTACTCAGTAATAACAGTAGGGTAGCAACTGCAACAGTCGGCCGATTGATATCGCGTATACACCGCTTGTAGGCGATTGTCCAGATTGTACCTAAAAACATGAGGACTGAAAAGCCTGAAGAACGTTAGCTCGGTGAGCACAGGTCAAGCAAACTCATTGTGATACTCACCATATAAAATGCCCTCTAGCACCAATGACATGATAGCAGCGGTATCCAGTGGGATGCCTGGTGAAGTCTGAGCCATGACGAAATGGTGCCCAGGAATGTATGATACTGTGGGCATTGGCTAAGCTTCGCTATCGTTATATACAAGAAATATTCGGCTTAGCTTGAGATTACTATGTCAGTCACCGAAGTGTGAATCAGCTAATTGCATCAATATGCCCTGCAGGGCCAGGCATCCCCGGAATACTGAAAAATATAAGTTACTTGAAACAACATGCAACACATCCTCATCAGCACAGATAAGTTGATTGAATGCCTTTTTTTTGACAGTTGAACTCAGTGCATTGCCATGGTGGGCAGCAGCCTGATCGCCTCTAGGCGCGCAACATGATGTGTAGCCAAGAAGGTCATCTTCTATCGCTTAGTAAAGTTGTGGGTCCATGCAGACATGTACTAAATTAATCTTAGGTAAGTAATTTTACATACGATGGTGCCACGCTGGTCATGTTGTTGCTTCTACCCCGGAAAATTTGAATACTAATCAGATGACTACACTGCGAGAGGCATCAGGACTCTATAATACCTCAACAGCTTGATGTGCACCGAGACGAACCAGGAGAATCCATAATGACCCGTAAAACTAGACCAGACGACAGGAATACGACGTAAGAGAATTATACACCGATAGGAATCCTTTGCTCGAGCAGCACTTTCGTCTTCACGGCGTGTATAGCACAGTTGAGTGCCCAAGCCACCTTCGTACAGTCCATGACACCAGCATCCTTCGGATTAAACAGAAAGCCTCGACGACGTGCTTTACGACGGCATCGTCGACTTCCCCAACGACGCTCTTGAACCCGGAAAAGTGGAGACCAGCTGCCAGGTGAATGACTTCATCAGGTATCTATCTTTTCGTCCCCTACGGCGGTACGACCCGCCGACAAAAACGGGAACTCAAGGTGCCGAATATCTTTGTCCATTATATCAAGCAACATCAGATGTTCATCTCTCATGACGAAATGGGAATTGTAAGGCTGCGTAGGATCCTGCTTTCCATGACGAGTAAGGTACACCCAGGTGTTGTCTTCTAAAGCTTGGAGTGCACTTGCCCGTGTGGCTGCGTCCCCAGAAATAGTGGTGCGTTTAGCTGTCGCAGGGACAAGCTTGTGGACAAGTTCAAGCTCACTATCGACAGCCAAGAACTCCTTGCCTTTCCCTGCACCCGGTTTACCTTGTCCAATCGCCACAAAGGACGGGGGCACACGCTTCTTCATCAACTGTCTAAGGCCGAAAGTGTCGGTGAATAAGAACATATGTAGAGATATCATATCCTAGGCACGGCTCCTTCCTAGAACGACCCACTCTTGTTTGAAAAGGGTTGACTGCATGGAAAGGAATGGACGTGAAGGCCGAAGTTGGACACAACCAGATTCGAGAGTGGCGCTTTAGTTTTCGAGTACATTGACGATGGGTAGCATGATTTCGTTCACTGTTTGCGAGAGTACTATTAAATCCGTCCCCCACTCCGCTTGGTTCATCCGAGATACATGTCGCATTGCCCTGGCGAGGCGACCTTTGAGATTATTCAGATCTGAGAGTGACAGACGGCAAGGGAACATGAGGCTCTCCTGACGTCAGGACAATGATGGCACTGCACGAATCGAATATCGACGATGATGATAGGGGCTCTGGTATGCTGCCACTTGCAAATCTTCATACGAAGGTGGGAGCAGAAACCGCGAAAACGCTTGGAGATCACGTATGCCAACTACCGCTTCACATTGCCTTGTAAGTTTCCTATATTCTGTTGCTTCACGATCAGTAGCAGCTCCGCAAGGTGGTTACAGAAATCTGCGCGGCATTGGAAACGCGCTTGCTCGGCTCAAAATATTTATGCGCTAGTGTCGCATTGGCTGATTCGAGGTCTTCAACTGAAGTCTTGAGTTGAGAGGCGACCACTGCTGGTCACGGCCCTGCTCCACGAGCTCGACTGCTCGTCCTAAATTTTCACGGCGTATGGCACATAACGCTGCATCTACGGGAAGTGAGTGCGCACCGCCTAAAGCGATTCGACACGCCACGACTTTCAACGGCGTGCAGGGTCTCACCCTCCGATGCCCCGTACTCGACCTTCGCACCGATGCATTCGTGCGCGGACAACTGTACATAGTGCTCTCCAGGGTGCATAACCGTCGCGATATTCGAGGCCTCGGGCATTTTTTCCAGGAATGAATGAGAAAAGAAATATGGAAAATACGAAAACAGGACACAGCGGAATTGTGCGCAGGCGTGCGAATCATTTGTATTGCTATGATTCAGTCATGCGGAAAGTCAACCAAGGAATAAGACCTCCACAGCCTATTTGAGAAGAGTCCGTACAAATCCGTATGCTGCTTTGCATCTGAAAAACGATCCTTTGTATATTTTGACAATTTCATATTAGTTGGTGGTGGCATAAGTGAACGGGGTTATGCCAAAACCGACGCAGGAGTGGTAGCTATCAAACACACTGTAGAAGCGCTGCATAAATGCGTAGCCATTAATAAAGTCCAACCCTTGGCCAAAGGGCGTGCCAATGTCGGTCACGATAAGATATATGGCATCTGGATCAACAGGGGCACTACTAAGCTTAGAGTTGAGAGAACGAGGCCAGATTTGGGCGTTAGGAGTAAGACTGAAGGTTTGCTGTGCAAAATGATGAACAAGGGATGAGGGCCGATAGAATTGACGTACGTCCCCAATATGAAATTCCAAGGGTTGTAGGGCACTGTACTGGTCAGAGGTAATACCGAGAAGACCAGTCCTCCGATCAAAAGTACCGCCTGTTGCAGCCCGGTACTTGTGATAGGCATCTATCGAACGTTAATTAGACGAGTATTACACGCTGCACTCTAAATACACACCGGAGGCAATGGAAATAAATGTGCTGCCACTATCGACGACACCAGCGGTGGACTCCAAGATCGTTGTGGTGCCGTAGGTGATGCTCTGATTGATCCCCCAATAGTTTTTTGAGGGGGCAGTGGTGGTGGTGGTACTGAAACAAAACAATTGCTATTAGTCTGGTTTGATCTAGGAGCTGAGGTAGCTTACGTGTAGGCAACGTTATCAATATACTTGGTATAGTCAGCTAGACCAAAGGTGAGCTCTCCGAAATGGCTGTTTGGATTCGTAGTGACGGGCTGAAAAAAGATACCAACAAGGTGCTGAGCAATCTTGCCTTGGTCATACAGGTAGTCAGTGAAAGTCGGGATCGTGCCATCCATGTCATTTGGCATAGTTCTGAGTGTCGAGGCTTGAGGCCCGATGCCAAGGATACCGTCTTCGCCTTCATTCATGCCCTTCCAATTGGAAGCAACACCGAGTGGAAACCCGGTGACGGTGAGCCCATCACCGAGAGTGACGGTATCGCGGTAGATAAATCCTATGGATAATAGTAGGTATTCAAGTTTTCAATTTATGATATTGTTGTATGTCATACCAGAGAAGAGGGCCTCGGAGTTATCAGATTCAGAACCATAGTTTACCACTACAGGCCATCCAGTTTTGACGCTGGTGTCGGTTTTCTTGTATCGAGTGGAGGCGCCAACCCATGTGTTCGAGCTGCCGGTGTCGACAACCAAGTTGTCTTTAACAATGCGTTAGCAGACGCGTATTTTCCCAATGTTGAACTGACAGATTGTGGGGGGGCTGCCAATGCCGACTGCTACGGTGTAATCCAAAAAACTGCTTCGCATAGTAATGCTATTAGCACGTCGGTCATGCGTGTTGTAACTCCTAAAGGCCGCCACGCGGGCTTTATCGTGCTGCAAGAAGTTAATAGTACCATCGGAGAAGTTTAGCCTCCTGGTAAGGGGGAGGGTGATGTAGGAATTATGAACTTTAACGGGCGACCCCGTGATTGACAAAGCCAGGAAAAGTGTCAACAAGAACACAGCGAGGGACATGGCTTGCTGGAAAGTAATATCATACACCGTAGCGCATTATATACTGCCAGCAAACGCGATGACAATGTTGGGCACCTTGACCACGTATGAAACATCCCCGCTCGAAAAAGTAATAAATGAAGTAGTTAATCATTGGGAGAGCAGGGATTCGACTTCTTGCTTTTGATGCTGGCAGGTGGCAGGAATTTACAATTCATTTGTTTACCAACGGTACAAACGTTCATTAACTTACCTCAGTTTCATTTCCATAAAAATCCTAACCCGCCGCATCGTGAATACACCTTGCCAGAATGTCATTGCCCAGGTTAGTGTTGCTGCGGTTGTCCACATTGCGACCGTCCCAGGAGAAGGCTTTTGTCAGACACGAAATCTTCGCCCGTTGATAGTACTGTGGGCAGAAGTCCGCTAGCAAAATCTGGCAGCATGTCAAATCGCAGGGGATCACACCGAACGATATATTGATAACTTCCTCACCTTATATAGCCATAGTAATTCTCCATCAATTCAGAGCAGTTGCACTTGCTTACTTGTAGAGCAGAAAAAAAGAGTCGCGTGATGCTACACTTGCCGATTGCATGTTGGGGCTTATCCACTGCGCGAGACAGATGTCCCAGCTGGAACTTGGTGGATGGATTAAGGTGGTGGGAAAGCCTTGGTGTCAGCGTCAATAGACATCCTCTAAAGGCACTTGCAACCACCCTCCTATCCATTGCTCCTCACGCTGCGGATGTGGAATGCCTCTTCTCGGACATGGGTGGCACTTAGTCTCCGAAGCGAGCGAATCTTCATTACCATACTCAGTAGAAGGCCGTGGCTAATGGAAGGCCAACACGACAACGTCATGCACACGTGCATACTGGTGCCCAGCCAGGCATTAATGTTGATGTAGCTGCTGGTCTAGAAGCCAATTTTGGGTGGGCACCCCCACTCGCACCTCGGACTTAGAATATCAATGATGATCTTGCAATCGATATCAATTGATGAGATTAACGCAGCATTTGCCCTGCTGGAACACGAAAAAGACACCATGGAACGAGTGCTGATTGACGGATTGAACGAAGTGTTGGAAGGTCAAGTTTATGATTTTGCGGAGTTGGAACATGATGACTGAGGTTTTCTACAGAAATCTGTTGATGGCGAGATCATGGTAGTTGATCACAGCTCACAAGACGACGAACAGTGGGATGTGGACGCACTGATGCTCTTCTGACGGTTTTTCTTAGCGATGATTACCATACATTGTCATATACATAGCCTTGTAACGCTTTGAGAATTGTGCCAGGTGGCAGAAGTGGCGATTTTGCCACTTCTGCCGGTTGTGCCAGCACAATTAGATGGAAACAATTCTGTCCCCAGCACTACCCGTTGATTACGTTCCTTGGCGTAGCGTTGATGGGATGCGTCCTTGTTTCAAACTCAGAGTAAATCTTACTATAATAAGCACGGAACGTTGTAGAGCGCAACCCCTCTTCGTGATGCAAATCGTAAAGATCTTATGTTTGATCATGAAGATCTTATATGTGCTCAGATCAAATCTTCGTTGAAGTCACTTGTGGCAATATTTGCATTGCTGGCTGGCGCTCGTGAAAAGCTGGACCGAACGAGCTGTTGAGTTATCCGCAAGTCTCAGACACGTTCTTCGAAGTACGATCTAACTCGATTGTACAGGGAACCCGTAAACAAACGCATAGCGTCTTGTACCGTAAAATACCTCCTTATATATGTCTGCCAGCGGTAAAACTATGCCGCCGATGCCCGCCAATATTGCGCCATCATTCCCGAAGAATCCCGAAAAGTGTCGAGCTCGTACCTCGACCCCTGATATCCAACACGAGCACCGTCATTGAGAGACAACATTGGACACAATGTCCAAGCACAACCTTACGATACCGCACCACAATACGCTTGGAAAAATAATAACATAGACAGATCGCTAAACGACATAATAGCTGTAAAGCCCTTGGCAGGAAAACTAAGAAAGTTCAAAGCTGGATGAAAGCACACCGTCACACCGTCGCCAAGCAGAGTACAGTCGTTAACCCACCTGGGAACGAGTCACAATACGTTACTTGTCTGTTGCTGACACAAATGATAACCACGACCATGTACTTCGAGTTCAGCAGATGAAGTCGGATACAAGTAGCGGAAAACTAACCACAGTACATATGGGACATCTATAAGTGAATATCCAGATGGCGCCTATAAACATGAGGACTGAAAAGCCTGAACGCCCACCGTATAAAATGCCTCAGAGTACTGATGATGTTACTACAGCGGAATGCCTATCGTAGACTGATGCCTGTGAGATGTATGACAGTGTGGAAAGCGAAAGCTTCGTCAGCTCGATCTGTATCGTTATGGAGTAGAAATGGCTCAACTTTAGACACCGTCGCATTACCATGTTCATCAGCGCCCAAGGCATCGGGAATCAGTGCACCAGCACTTGTAGCAAGCTTACCAACCTAATTTTACCCTTGGAACAAAATCCCGTCCATCAGTACTCGATATTCGGTTCAGATAGATGACACTCACCCCACCCACGTACAATGCGCTATAACACGAGGTTAATTATGTTCTGCGTGGATCCCGGACAGGAGGGGTATTTTCTGATGGGCCGATTTGGTACCTGTGATCTGGAATTTTGAACCTGCTGCTTCAGGAATATGCATTGCCATAAGCTGGCAACTTACGTATTAACGCACGCTCATAAGTAATATTCAAGCAAATGATCCAAACTGCAGATATCTTCAATCGTCCATCCTCATCATCGGCCTAGAGAAAACTAGTCAGCTCACCTGGTTGCTACATAGTACTGTACAGCGATACTGTAATATGCAGTGACCAGGTGTGTTGCAATCGCACTTTCAGCGCTGTGATCGACCTTGAGTTAGTAGTCTAGCACTCTACAGCATGCTGCATCAGTGCTAGAAGGGCTGGTCGCTATAACCGTATACGATTGCGATCGTACCGTTTACGGTCACGGCCTCAATTGCAGGTTGTCCACTGGTACCGCTCGTATGGTGACTACATGACAGGTCCACTCTGTATCTGTATCTTTAACAGCAGGCGCGGGTCACTGTACAGTCATACGGCAGCCTACCTGCATGGTCATATGAGATCAGAAAACACTGGGTTGCGTTGGCCACGTACTGGTACAGAGAAGACGAGGACCTCCATGATGGTAATACGAGTAAGGTGTCACTCTCGTTTTACCAGTATCAATGTCTTAATAGTGTCGGTACTATTAAATCTTAGTATCAGATTGGAGACTAGCATGTCGAAGGAAAACAGCACCATGGAAAAAATATGCTCGACAACGACAAGCGGAGCTTGTATGGCACGCAGAGGTTTAGTATAACCATAGACCATAACTTTTACTTACTGTAAGCAGCAGGCTAAGTTCTCCATCCCCATCTCAATGGTCCCGGTCACCCTTCAAAGCTTCAAGTGTGTGGGGTGCTTCTTGTATTGAGCTATTGAAGTTGATTATGACTCGTGAGAAGGTTTCTGTTGTTGAGGAATGATATCCATTGATGGGTAGCTTGCGACGCAGCAACTCAGAAATAGTTCTTTTAAGTTTTGACGGTGCTGATTCGGACACGGTGCGGAGCACTCTCGGAGTTTTTGTATTGACAAGTGACCATAACTTTTAGGTTTACAGCATGACTCGGTCACTGCGGTGCAGCAGACTAGCCGCTACACCAGTCACACATGAACACGAATTTTATGAGGTAGCGAATTATGACACATGAAGGATTAGAAAAATCAAGGATTTGCAACTCAGCCTCAGTATTCAGTATTCAGCACTTATCAATCTGTCCGATGGTGACATCTTTATCGTGCGTATTCACCAACCTGGCCATTGACAGGTCGCTGTTACCGAGAATGCGACGAGACCCTGGATTAGCTAAACCAACAATCGTTAAGCAATAACATCCTATCAGTGAGCCTCACTGCCCAAAACCCAAGCACGTATCTTCCATACAAGGTTTGGGCGCTGTTGGGCGTCCCTGAAGCATGATGGGTGACGCTGTTCCCACAGATATGGATTCATGATCGAGTCGAGCAACGTCGCCACGCCTGTGAGGGCTAGCTACATTGACTTTGGCATCATTTCCGACGTTGTCAACCACTGAATTACAATTAACTATCTGAACTACAAAGTGAACGGATTGTTTTGGTCAACCTTAATCCCACAGGCCGCATGTGAGTATTTCTCCAATTTGCTAGTTAACCAAACGACGCTGCCTGATACGATTGGGGCTGCACTCGATTTCAGTGTTACCCATTACATGAAAACTGATCGATCCTGCATCTCCCAACAAACGTACCCGATGTTTATAACAAACCTAGGCTGTAAACCGATCAAACCAACTCACGACCCCCCTAGCGCTCTCCTCCTTCGCCCAGCCTGTATCAACATTCATTCAGCATGTTGCCAATTTCGATGTGCCAGAAATTGAACCAGGCCACTGACGTTCTGTGTCAATAGTCGCATCACATCGTACAGCAAATCCATGTTTCACGCCAGAAAACACCTGGAAATGATATGTGCACTTGCGAGCGACCATGATGTCTTCTGCACGTCGACGCGACGCGAGTGGGAACGGCTGATCTTCTTCTACAATATAAGAATAGCATCGTGAATAGGGGAGCTTAAAACCAATCGCGAATATCTATAAGAGAAATTTTCACCTGCGCAAGAGAGAAGGAGAGGTCCTGTATTGCATTTGGTAAAGGCAGCCAGATGATACATTAAGCACAAGAAACATACCATCAAGTTTCTCAAAGTGGCTTTCATCGAGAAATGCGGGGTGAGCCAGTGCTCCTAGTGACAGTCCTCGCGTGGGCATCCTTCTTGAAAGTTGTCGAATCACTTACCAGCAACCACAGATCCATCAGAACTTAGGTCCATGACGAATGAGGCTCCGAAGCAGTACCCTGGTCACAAAATTCGGCATCTCCTGGCGAGATTTTTGTATTGACGTACCGACAGCACAGTACTTGGTGTTCTCCCTTCCTGCACATACCATGTACATATTCTGGCGACCTGGAAGCGTTCGGAAACAAACCACGTACCGTATTTTTCTTTCACAGCGTCTAGCCAAGCGGGGAATGCATCGATAGCAGGGTTACGGGAATTGTGAACCCATGCCTGGCGATCACGAACAGACGAGTAATTCATTATGGAGTCGCCAAAGAAATAATCAGGCCCAAGGACGATATAGCCTTGTTACGTTCATCTGACATCGGCTCACAGTGTACAACGTTGACAACAAGACGCACCACAGGATGCGAAGTAGTCTTGAATCAACTTATTGTTAACGAAAAGCGGGCCCCACACATCTGCCAGGAAGAGTATCACTTTCTTTGCGGGAGCAGGAGGATCGGAGATGTAGGTTGGGATTCCACCGAGGTCCTCGACACGTCCAACGGGTGTGCCTGTGTGTTTTACACCAGTGAAACAGCAGCCACCGGGGGCAGAGGCAAGCGTAGGGAACATGATATTGATATTCTGCGCAGAGGTGAACACCCTTCAAAACGTAGTCTTTGTACGACCTTTATATTTTCCGGAGTAGGAGAGTAAGCCTACTACTAGGTGTCGATGGCGTATGACGAAATTTGTAATCATCCGACCTTTAGAGAAGCATTCACTCGTGGACGACTCGGAACACCGGATGTACACCGTACTATGTTCGACGTGGAGTGTAGATATGTAGTATTCAGCAATGACCTGCTGGGAGGATAATTATAGCTACTAGCTTACAAAATTTGTACGGAATGCCATTTGAAATTTGAAGTCTTAGTGCGTGTCCAAATCATATTTTGCCAGTGCACTATGGTACATAAAGAAAAGATGCTCATGACGAAAGATGTCTAACATAGAACTCAATAATCTGAAACAAGTTATGCAACAATTCCACTTATATAATAACACCAGCTCGTGCCAACGTTGAAAGCGTAAGTTTGAACATCCCACGATGATCGCATGTTCAACGACACTCCTCTTTCGCCCACCCTATCAGAAGCAGCCCCTCAAGACCTCAGCGCTCAGCTTCCAGTCCGATGACATCCTTATTTTTTATGCTCACTAGCCTGGCCATTGACAAATCACCATGAAGCCCAAGCGCATTTGCTATACAATTTGAAGGTTTGGGGCGCTGTTGGGTGCATCATGCGCCACGACAGCCCGAAACCCCGCATCCCACGCACTCGTGCCTCGGACAACAATAACCAGAAGTTTGACACTTTGTTCGTTGTCATCCGTTAAACTCACAGGAACCGAGAGCCAATGACCGAGACCACACGTCTTGTTTTGATCCACCTTGATCGTACGGACCGCCATTTCAATTAACTCTACATTCTGCTGGACAGCCGAAGTGAATCAGTTGGATGCGAGCAGGCTGCACTTGATTTCAATATAACCCATTACCCGGAAAATGATCGATCCTGCTTCTCCTGACAAACATGCCCGATGATCATAACGAACCTAGACCGTAAACCGATCAAACAAACGCACGATTCCCCTAGCGCTCTCCTCCTTTGCCCAGCCTGTATCTATATCCATCCAGTACCGTCCTAACATTCCGATATATAATTAAACCAGGCCACTCACGTTGCGTTTCAATAGCCGGATTGCATCGTCCATCAAACCCATGTTTGACGCCTAAAAACACCTGGAAATGATACGTGCATTTGCGATCGACCATGATTCTTCTGCACGTCGACGCGACGCAAGTGGGAATCCGTGGTCTTCCTTCACATGGAGGAATGGAATGGATAATCAATAAGCTTAAAAGCGATCGCGAACATCTATAAGAAGGAACTTTTACCTGTGCAGGAGATAAAGAGAAGCCCTGTATTGATACAATCATTCATATTTGGTCAAGGCAGTCAAACGATAGATCAAGCACAAGAAACGTACCATCAAGTTTCTCAAAGTGGCTTTCATCGAGGAATGAAAGGTGAGCCATTGCTCCTACAACCCTTGTATGAGCATCCAACTTGAACGCTGTCGAATCGCTTATCAGCAATCACAGATCCGTCAGAACTCATGTCCATAACGAATGAGGCTCTGAAGCAGTACCCTGATCACAAGAACCCAGGGTCTTTCAGCGTGATTTTTGTATTAACGTACCGACAGCACAATACTTGGTATTCTCTGTCCCTGCACATACCATATACATATTTCGGCGACCGGGAAGCAGCCAGAAACAAATAATGTACCGTATTTTCCTTTCACGGTGTCTAGTCAAGCGGGGAATACATCGATAGCAGGTTTGCGGCAGCTGTGAACCCATGCCATGCGATCGGCAGGCTGGTGATTCTGCACGGTGTCACCAAAGAAATAATCAGGCCCAAGGACGATATAGCCTTGTTACGTTCATCTCATTATCAGTTCACAATGTACAATGTTGACAACAAGGACGCGAAGTAGTCTTGAATCAACTTATTGTTAATGAAAAGCGGACTCCACACGTCTAATGGAAGAGTATCACTTTCTGTGTGGGAACAGGAGGATCGGAGATATGTTATATTCCATTGATATCCTCGACACGTCCAACGGGTGTGCCTGTGTTTAACGCCGGTGAAACAGCAGGGGCAGAGGCGAGTGTAGGGGACATTGTCGACACTCCACGTAGAGGTGAACTCGAAACGTAATTTTTGTGCAACCTTTATATTTTCGGAGGTGAGGCACTCACGTGGACGACTCGGGATACCGGATGTGGACACCATATATTCGACGTGGAGTCTCGCCGCCATGTCGCATTGGTAGTCTTCAGCAGCGACGGTAACTGCCTAGGGGGGTTATTTTAGCTACTTACGGAACGCAAGGTCTGTCCCTTCAAACTCATTGGAGTATCCAAATCTATTTTGCCAGCGCACTATGCCACCTAGTACATACAAAGGAAAGATGTACGCGATGAAACATTTCCCAGGACCAACAGAGGACTTGACGCCAAAAAAAAGGTTGCAATATGAATATGATTGACAAACAGTTCATAATTTCACTTACTTAGTGACGCCACATATCACTTGCTACTCGAAAAGCGTTTGAACCATCCCACCATGGCACGTTGACACTCTTCCTTCGCCCATCCTATCAGAAGTAAGAACATGTGAAAATTTGAATAACTGAACAGGTGACAAACACTGACTTTCAGTCTCGACTTCCGGATCTCCCCTTGTTCCAAAGCCGTGCGATACTCCACTGAATATCTGAAAGTAGTATGTCGCCTTCTTCTCGACAAGAATGTCTTCAACCTGTCGTCGGAACGGCGCTGGGAATGCAGTGTCCGTTTCTATTGGATGGTATGAGTGAAGTATGCTGCAGAGGACTGAAAGATGCGTTCATACCTGCGCAAGAGAACAACAAAGGAACTAATTGCATAGCTTGGTCAATGCTGTTATTGAAAGGCATATCATGGAACCTGCCTTTGCTAGCTCTCAGAAGCTCCTCGGTCAAGCTCGTGGGATGGGCCACGGCGGCTAGATAATTTCGCACAGACACCAAAAGTAGAGAGATAAGTCACATACCACATGATAGCATATCAGTAGCTGCAACCTCAAAGGTATATGGCGCGCCAAAACAGAAACCTTGATCCAGTATGAAAGTAGCAGCCTCGCAGGACTTAGCCTACTTACCAACGGCACAATAGGTCACATTTGTTCCTATATATCGCTGCATGTAATTTCGGCATAGGACGTATACTGAAAAGGATCATACCGAACATTTCCTTGACACCATCCACCCACTTTGGGACGCTAGCCTTCGCTTGCTCAACAGACTTTGTTCTCCACGTCGAACGATCAAACCCAGGCTTATCGAGATGCAGATGCACAGGATCACCAAAAAAGTAATCTATTCCAACCACGGTGAAACCTGCCTTCCTGGTCGATACGCACGCAAAGAAACCATACAGACAGACACGTACCCTGGGAAGCGTAATAATCTTGAACCAATTGAGCGTTGATATAGAATGGCCCAAAGACGTCTGGGAAGTATAGGATCACAGTTTCCATTCCAGAGGTAGCGGGAGTTTGCGGAGTAGATATGTATGTGGGTACGCCAGCGATGGAGATACTTTTACCCCTAGGTATACCGCTGTGTGCGACTGAAGTGAAACAATGGTCTGTCAATGGCCCTGCGAGTGTGGACGACATAGTTCTTGGTAAGAAGAGGAGTTGGAAAGTGGGTAAATCATGGGGCTTCAGGTTTGCGAGCTTGTGTCCCACGCAATTCTGGGAGACTCTCCACGCGTCCAGTGTCGGCGTTCCATGCAAAGACCGATGCTATGTTTAATGCTCAAGCGGGCATCATACTAAGTACATTGTTGCGGAGTCCCAAATTATGTTGTACAAGCTTGTCTGATCACAGTGGGGTTGATCGATTCAACCCCATCTTGGTTACCGTCAGGCTACACCTTCAAGCCCAGCACACTACCATGATAATAGCATCTAAGCGCTTCCATCATCCTATGTTAGGACTAGCCACCTATCGGGAGAGCTCAGTATCCGCTGCCTACTCTTCTAGATAAACATGCAAAGTGGTACCATTATCGATTCGTGTTGCACATAAACATTTGAATCCATGACGGTCGGTATATTGATAATTGTATGTAAGGAACGGAAGCAGCTATTAAATGTTGAATAGCTGCATGTAGTCAGTATAGCAAAAATGAGCGAAACTAGTAAATAAAATACGTGCAGCCAGCAGCTCCAGGCAGCTGCACGATTATAGCCATCAGGGTAAATAGGAAAGCAAGACCTTAAATAGGTATATCAGAGCACGTATGCCAGCGAAAAAAACTTTGAAAGAAAAGTAGCCCATTTCTTATCGCTCGCTCACTCATATTCTCTCGGTGTAAGGCGCCCTCGCTGCCATTGAATCGTACTTGCCATGAGAAAGTGCACGTGTTGTGCCTGTCCCACTGGCAACGCCAGAGGTATATGTCGTAGAATCAAGGTTCCGAGACCGCGCCAAGATATCGGACGCGATTTCGCTACCGTATTGTTCAGCCAGTTGACTGCGGTGAAAAAGTTAACAGATACATCCAGGGATAAATAGGAAATAACCCACTTGGCATAATTATCCATAATGACAGCCATGCTTGCCATGCTGAGCCTATAGGCCTTGGGCATCATGCCCTTACCGAAGCGGTAGGTTACGTGGTTTGAGCACAAGAGACCCGCGAGCATGATTACGAGCTGAAGGGGTACGAGGGAGAAAGCAATGGTATACCAAATGGACAACACGCGTTTCTCAAAGTTAACATATGCCTCTTTACATCCTGGGAGGACAGTACGCGAATAGCAGCTTTGGGAGACAGTGGCTTCCACGAAGGGAGAGTAATATCCACAGCAATGGAGCCTGTTTTGGATCCTGAGACGGCCCTCTGCACCGAGGTCGCGAGACCACTGGGAATTTAATTTCCCTTCGAGATTGAATGTGCGTTCCTTGTAAGTCACGTAACCGGGAGTAACGAGGAGGGCAAAGCAGAGCCAGAGAGCGAAAGTATAGACGGCCAGGAAGGAGCGATTGTTTAGGAGGATGCCGGCCCAGCCGATTACGGAAGTAAGTGAGGCTAGAGCGGCAGCGGCTGTAGAGAGAATGAGTGCTTCTCGGTTGCCTACCCGAACAATATCTGCGTGTTCGAAGACGTCAAACCATGTGAGAAGACAGAAGATGAGGCCTGTCAGGGCGTATATGCATAACTACAACAGATGTATTAGGAAGTGAAAAATATGAAAAAGGGAAAGGTGCTGACTGCAAGATTGGCAATAAAGAGTGCCCATTTGAACCTGTTCCAGTGCATGCGGGGACGGGTATGACCGCCTTCTTTTCCACCGAACCAACGACCGGTAATACCATCGTAGTCTTCGTCGCCTTCTGCGGGCATACGAGCCTCCCCGCTCTTGAAGGCCTCTCTACCTCCACCTCTCTTATGCATGGCGGGATGGTCAGCATTGTCTTTTCCTAGTTTGCGTCTGCGGGGAGTGAGCAATCCAGAGGAGAACTTGTTAGGTAGATAGTTGACAGAAAGGGAGAGCTCCTTTAGGTTTGGGCTTTCAGCGCGGGGCGATGGGGGGACAGAATAAGATTCATCGGCGGCGAAGAGAGGGGCAGGGGGTTCCAGGGGAAGCTGCATGTCTGCGAGGATTGGCCTGGTAGAAGGGGTGAGTGAATAGGCTGAGGCGAGAGAGGAGGGTCGACGAATGTGGCTAGGGAAGCGATTAGTAAGGTGTGAGGGAGATTAGGATAGTATCGAGTAGAAAATAAAGAAATGAAAGACCCTCGATGAAAGTTCTTTTTATAAAGAGGCTAGTGAAAGATTAAAAGTACGACTTACCCGCTAAAACTTGGGTGGTCTATCATGACCGCTGAGCTGCAGTACTTGGTAGTACACACTCAATTGCCGTTTCCGGCGTGAACGTTACCGTATGGTGTTTAGCAGACCTTTCTCGTCTCAAATCAGCAGTTTTCTTGAGCAACTGTCCGATAAAACCCGTAACAACGTTGCAACTTGCGGAGCAATGTCAGACCCGAAGTAACGCCACAATACCCACATGCGCGATATGTCACATTTCATTAAGACGCGTGACAAACGCGTCACGCCTCTCCTCAATGTGCGACACAAATACACGTCCGCTAAAACGTCAGCGCACACTCTCCATCTCGGCCTCGTCGACGCCAAGATCTTCTTCACTCACACCACCACCAAACTCTCAGACGTCAGCATTACGCCCGCTTCCTCCAGCAATCTTACTCCTCGCACTTCCAGGGCTTCTAGCACTTCCTCCGACTCATCCAGACTTTGGCTTTTCTCTATTTCTCTCCCTGCGCTCATTAAGACAATGCCTAGCACTACCTGCTCTCGCCCCTGATATAGAATCTCATGCTTGGACCAGTTTGGCCGAAGTCGGCATGAGAGTAATGGAGAGTGGCTTTTGCTCGCAGGAGGGAGGATGTGACTGGGCTGTAGGTATCCATGCAGAAGTGCGTCAATTTATTTTTTGCCACCTGTCGATGTTTACGAGTACTGTTGTACAAAAAGGTTGAGAAAGCACTCAGCAAAGGCCTCCTCATTGCACAAAAAGTGAGTCTCCTTATTTTCGACGTAAAAACAATCGACCCCATCATTTCAATTTAGCACCCTTCACTTCGGCAGCTTCGCCATCACCTCTCACTCCTCCATGCACATTTTGCGCTCGCTTTCCCTTCCTCTTCTACATCGCCAAAATTTGCACGTGCTATCCTCAGACGCCTCATTGCGTCATTTGTGTCCTCGGATCCTCCAGGCACCGTATATGCTGCACACCTAACATTAATCACCCAAATTAATACACTCACCCCTTCTAATACTGCTGCTAATAACAGCCCTGCACCAATAGGTGCCCCCGCCCTCCAAGCAACACTCACTGCTATAGATGCTCTGATAACTCTCGCACGCAAAAACCACCACCCCCGGATTATTGCCCTCGCTAACGTCATTAGGCTGCGAGTTCTCCTTCGTGCAAGTGCATGGGACCAAGTCGGGGCTGCTCTTGATATCGCTGAGGCCGTGCTTGGCTTGATGTTCGACAAGGACGGCAAGGTTAAGAATGACAAGAGTCATATTAATGCGATGGCAGATGCAAAACAAGATGATGACGCACTTCCCCGTTGGAACTCTATAACAGTTCATGACGTTAATGCTCTGTCTCGCGAATATTCTCAAGTATGCATCACCAGCAATTCAAATGTAGAGCCAAAACAAGAGGAGGAAATCACGCAGTCGGACCCTGCTCATGATTCACTGGTTATTCATACGCTCCTATCCGGTATCATATTTTTTACATTCTCCGGAACCATTCGTGCAGCCGAGCAAAGGCTCGTCGCGCTCCACAAAATCGTCGATAGCGGAGCACTCGAGGGATTCAAGGATGGTATTGTCCAGGTATGCTCTCCGTTCCCCTTTTGTGTTTCACTCCCCTTGGGTGCTAACTACGCAACTCATATAGATCCCTCTCTCACCGCATCCTCCCTTAGCAGTCCATACCACCCATCCACTCATACTTCTCCCGCTTACATTCCTCGTCAGCGCTACTGCGAAACGGGATCCGGTGGGCAGAAACCCAAAGAGAAGGCTCTGGGCCGAAGCAGCGATTAGCATTCTCGATACTGTAAGAGAGGACATTGAACGCAAGTTTTAATTCATTGTTGTGTTGATACCAATGCTCATTATCTTCAGTACCCCTCTGGGCATCCCTGGCAGACAGAGACGAAATTATACAGCGCACAATAAGAATCACGGCTGATCTTTTATGCGAGCTTGTCGCGGTACGTTTAATTACATTTCACTACCTCGTAACCCTTATCTCATCCTAAAACACAGATATCGATTCAACGCTCTGAATTCGACGCTGCAGAAACACACCTGAATGCACTACTCACTCTAACCCTCACCCATGACCTCTTCCACTCATATAGCGCCCGTATCACCCTTCATGCCGCACATCTCGCACATGGACTCGGAGATGCCGAACGTGCAGGTGTATGCTATCGCGTCGCAAAATCCGTAGATGATGAGCGCCATGCAAGGGCTGGATATGTAGGTGCTGCTGCCTGCGCCGGGGAAGCATTATTGCGCATAGGGCTATGTGCTCAAGCTCGGGATCACGGCCAGAATTCGAGCATTACTACGAATGAAGATGCTAGCAATGATAAAAGCGACTGGCTGGACGCTGAGACGCATGCACTTGCTACGTCTGCGATCCAGCGGTGTCACGGGATGGGAGGGACGCTGGAAGCGGTTGGGAAGGTAGTGCAAGCAGCTGTAGCGGGTGCTAGGGGGGAGATTGTTGGTGCTAAGTGCGTTTTTTTTCTTTATTTCGCGTCAAAGATTGCATACCTGACTCGTTCTTACGAATTAATTTCTGGCATAGATTGCACCTAAAATCTGCTCTGTCCTTGTCGACATCAGCAGGCGAGAACCATCTCCGTGCATTGCTCCTTGCGCAAGTAGGTGCACAGTATTTGCATACGGCACCTGGGCATGCTATGGAGACGTTGGCGGTGTGCGAGACGCTTGGTGCGGGGATGGGCGCGAAGCAGAAGGATGTAGAAGGTGGTAAAGGTAAAGGAAAGGAGAAAGTGAACGACACAGATGGTGATAGTCCAATAGGCAACGCCCCGCTTCGCCTGTGGGTCGGTGAAAGATTCCTTGGTATGATGCCTAATTGCCTCCTTTATGTAGTTCATTGCTGATAGATAAGCGCAGAGATATTCAAGCGCGCGAATAAACCGCACCGAGTGGCAAAGCAGGAGGTGTACAATGCTATGTATCGGAGTGCGGTAGAAGGGATGGTAGGGAGGGCAAGGTGGCCTTCTGTGGTGGAATCTGACCACGACTGGTATGAAAGGGGACCTGCCAACGGACAAGACGTGAAAATGCAGAATCTGGATCCATGTCAGGATGTTGAGATGTAGGTGCCTGCACCTCTCATTTTTCGTTTCTCGTTTCAGAATGATGGACATATTGGACGTTGTCGGGTTGACTGGACTAACCCTGCTAGAAGCACTTAAAGTTATTGATACTCGCAACAACACACGTAACATACTCGACACCTGATCACATAAAGCTTACAATGCCATCATATAGCATATCAGCCAAGTATTACACAGTACTCGTAAGCATTCCTATAGAACAATGCCAAAGACCAGTTTAGTAGGTTGTGATTCGCAGTACTTGCAAACAATCTTGCATGGCGGTGCATGCTGCATCCAAGGTGTTAATGTTCTAAAATAGTTTGCAAAACAGACAGACACGGCCATGCACTCTCTATTCATATGAGTAGACATCCTCAGGACTGGCTACCTCATGGAGCATGAAATTGATGTCTTGAGAAATGTTGAAAACATCTTTGAAGAGACGCTGCACTTCTCCCTATGTATCACTGTAAGTCATTGCAGTTTCCATATCACATTTTGGCTTACCAAATGTTACAATTGCTGTATGCCCCTATTCATTATATATAGAAACCGTGTAGGGGTTCGGTTATATCTATGGTTTTGTTAACCCCAAGGCCCCAAACACAAAATGTACAGGTGTTATATTGAAATTTACCTACATAAGTGGTAAAAATAAGTTGTAAAAAACCCTATTAATGAGTGATTTCTACACCTAAGATTGATATCTACATCAATTAAGATTGGTATCTATATATAGGTCCGCAGATAGACCATGTAGCAATGGCGGACATGCTTATCAAATATCTAGCAAACATAGTATATACTGATATTTATATAAGGGTCCTGGCATATACACATGAGCAATGGCAGATGACAAAGGATTCCAACTAGGAGCACACATCAATAGAATATCTACATCAATGTATATACAGGTCCGCAGAACTACTGTGTAGCAACGGCGGACATTAATGGCATGTGCATCACATATATAGCAAACATAGTATATACTGATATGTACATAAATTTATATAAGGGTGCCTGCATATGCATGAGCAATAGCAAGTGACACAGGATTCTAGCTAGGAGCACACATCAATAGAATAT